>PQMF01000015.1:0-200580 GCA_003004485.1 Aspergillaceae sp. MA 6039 | reverse complement strand
TCAACCCTCTCACATACTACATCACATAACTACTCTCTCTCTCTCTCTCTCTCTCTCTCTCTCTCTCTCTCTCTCAGGCCTAACAACCTTGACTCCCTCCTCCCTCGACCCTCGACCCTCGACTACTTCATTTACCTCGACTCTCGACTCTCAACTCTCTCCATTTTTACGCCTTCTACCTCTCGATATTCTCTCGATTCTCCATTTCCTCAGATCCGCGACCGAGCGATCGTCTGCGGTCCTCAGCGCGGGTCCGAGTCCTGTTATATATCATATCTCACGCCCATCGCGCCTATATCCTGTCATTGACCAAAAAGCCCTTCTAACCGTTTTGCATCATGGGCTCGACGCAATTCGGTAACTTTAATGTGAGTCGTATGGATTGACGATGAAGAGAATTCGCGGACGGTGACTGACTGGTTGGATATAGGACTTCTGTCGGGATTCGACATTACCCATCTGCAATGTACGTTTTCACCGGGAACCTTGAGACTCCAGTCGATTGGAAACCTTTGGATCCACTATGAGCGAGGTCTGACTTGCATAGCTCCTAACAAACCAAGCGCAACCCCCGAACGAGGCTTTTGGCGGCTGCGCCCTCACCGGTATCCCACTAAGCAATGGGCGGCACTTGGGAAATCTGGGTACGATCTTTGTGTCCTTCACCTTGGTGGGCGCGTGCGACATGGCTAATGCGCTGCAGGTTCCATTATTCTCGCTTTCATTTCGATTCTCGTCACATTGGCCCTACTATGGGCGTCCCAACGCAAAAAGGCTGCCGTAGGGAGACGGTATGTTGGCTATATAAACCTCATCCTAGAAGAAGGAGAAAAAACGAAACTAACAATCTCAGGGAAATGCAATTGTTTCTGATTTCTTTTATTGTTGTCGAGATTTGCGAAATCTTTACCGTGGGTGGTTTCCCGCTGGATGATGCGGTCCGGAAGGTGAGTCGAATTGACTTTGCAACAATCCCCATGGTGTAATGGTTTGCTAATGCGCCTCTTTCTAGGGCTTCACTGCTGTACATATCGCCTCGATCACGACCTCATGCTGGATTCTCCTGTTGAACGGCGCGGTCGGGTATCAGATCCTCGACGATGGCACCCCCATTTCCATCACCCTCGTCCTCGCATCTTCCGTGGTTTTCTTTATCGGAACTGGATATATTGCGTTGGATACCGCTTTCAGTTGGACTGGTGAATGGGACCAGAGTTGGGAGCCGCTGCATCGGAATATCGCCCTCTACGTGTTATACCAGCTTTGGCCGCTGATCTGTCTCGTGATCTTCTTCATCTTGGAGACCATCCTGGTCATTCGAATTCTAGGCGAGATTCGACCAATGGGTATGCTGTTCCTTGATCTTCTTTCCGCTTGCATGGTTCATGTTCTAACAACATCCAGTATATCTGACCCTCGCGGCAATTTTATTTGCAATCGGCCAAATCTTCAACTACGTGATCAGTACGCATATCTGCCAAGCGACACACGGCAAGATCAACGGCGCCCTGTTCGAAACCCTCTTTACGCTCCTGTCTGTCATCGTGGTTTACATCTTCTGGAGCAGTATTACAGAAGACGACTGGTCCATGCCGATGACTTCGACCTGAGCGTTCAACTCGACGATTTTCCGCCGCTATCGTTTTTGTTTTGTTCGATTTATTGAAGCATCATTTTTTATTCTTATTTTCTTGCGGCGTCAGCTCTCCTTCTTTTTACGACGTTCTTCCCATTTATCACTTTTTAATGCGATATGGAGTCCATGATGGGTCCGACATTTTGTCTTTGATACCACATTCTGTTTTGCTTTATTACCGTTTACTGATCCTCGTCGAGATGATCTATATGTTTGACGTGATCTTATTACTATACTATTATTACTCTCTTGTGAGGGTCTGTTTGTGTGCTTGACGTTATACCAAGCATGTCGGGTTTTGTTATCTTCACTGACCCGTCAGGTACCTATTTGTCTTGTATCTAGCTATTGATTCTGATGTCAGATAATCGACCCTTGTGTACTAATACTTTCTTTTTTTCTTCCACCCCTACATAATGTCTTGTTTCGAAAATAGCGTTGGCGGCTATACCGCGGTCAACGGCTAGGGCTATATGACTGCCCTGCTAATCATAATCTATCTGTCTTATAGACGGCAACTGTCCTTGTATGAATCAGACTCTCGTCCTCTATTTAGCCACTAGTAAGCACTAGTTAATAGTTAGTACCGTTGGTGTGATTGATAGATCTACTGTCGACAACGGTCCCTTGTACTTTCTAGTCATGACAGGTTAAGTCTTGTCATTGCACATATATGCAGTACTATTGGTAACGGTTTTGATCCGAAGGCAGCGGGCCTGGATTCTTACTTCGTTTCGGAGAGAAAGTAGTAATATTAGTGGTAGTGGTATATACAGGCCCTATCCGTGGAGCCATCCATGAAGCCATCCATGAAGCCAACCTGATGACAATGCATATTTAAATAAATCGACCACGTAGTGAATCCATGACCAAGGTTCCCAGGAATACATAGAACAAGCAAACAAACAGATAATAAACAGAGAAAGATATTTAGTCTACAACCGAACCTTGACATCCACACACGGAATCGTCCACTCCCTCCGTCCCAGTAAACTCCTCAACCACTCAAGCCCAACACTTGCCCATTCCTCCTGACCCCCGGCAGCAGCCGCAGCCGCAGCAGTGGCAGTTCCATTCGCAGTAAACCGCCGCTGAACCTCTTCCACCGCCGCACCCGCCAACGCCTTGGTAGTAGTATTCACCGCCTCGAAGACGTACCCAGCCAGACCCTCCACCGGGACCATTTGATCCGGGGACAGCAGACCGGACGAAGAGGTATTCCCGGACCCTGCAGCAGCAGCAGCAGCAGCAGCAGTGGTGGCATTGTGCACAGCACTATGATCGAAATCGAGCGGCCCGGCGGACGACACGAAGCGCGGCGAGAACCAGTCACCGCGGAGATCGAAGAAGCAGCGGTCCGACCAGTGACATGATGACGCGAAGAGGATGAGAAGTAGGGCGGAGCAGTAGATACATGGCCGGTGGAGGATGTAGGTGAGGGTGACGAAGGAGATGATGAAGAGTGGGGAGGCGTTTGTTGGGATGAAGAGGAGGGGGAGCCAGCTATTCATTCACTGTTAGTACTGCTGTGTAATGTACGACCAAGAGACAGAAGTCAGGAACAGAGGGGCTATGAAGATAGGCTCACCTCCTTAGACAGAACATGGCGTGTGGTTGATGTGGATGACGAGATGAATGTGTACTCTGTACTCTGTACAGGTGAATGGGAGTCGTGGCGAAGGGATGGCCGTTAGACAAACAGGCCACAATGCGAGCAGCCAGAGACAAAAGGGATCTCGTCCTGGTGATCCAAACCTCCTGTATTCAATCCGGGCGACTATTCCTCCTTTCCACTCACTCCTTGAAGTTATCGTTGTCCTGCAAGTTGTTTTGCAAACCACAAAAGCTGACACCACGTGCCCGGCCACATTCACTAGCCACGCACCGCCATACCCCCATCGGGCTTAGCGCCACTTTTTCTTCTTTCGCTGACTTCAACTTTTGCTTCTGTGCTTCTTCTCTTCTCACCCTTTCCTCTTTCCACTGCTTCTACTGTACTATAGTCCGTTCTTTTTCGGTTCTGCTCGTTTTCTTTAGCTTTTAATTTCCGTGCTCCTGTCGCTTCCCTTCCTCTCATTTTCAGCTCTCGAAAGAGAGCGCTGCGCTGCGCGTCGAGTTGTCTGTCAAACCACCCCTCTCTTCGCCTCTGAGCGAGCTTGGATTCAGGCCAAAGTGAACAGAAATGTCCGCTCCCAATGATATCCAGGCTCTCTTGGCCAGCATCAGACCGCGTCCGTTGCCTACCAGCATGACTGGCCATGGCTATGGTCATGATCCCGATGCTCCCAATACCGCTGCGCCGCCGCCGCCGCAGTACCCTCCGCAGTACACTGCTGGGTTCTCTGGGCAGCAGCAGCAGCAGCAGGGGCAGCAGCAGCATCACCATCTGCATCAGCCGCAGCATTATGATGGACAGGCGTTCCCTTTTGCTGCCGCCGCTCACCTGCGTCAGCAGCAGCATCAGCAGCATCAGCAGCAGCAGTTACAGGGGGGTGCTATGGGCTACCGTCATCCGTCGGTCACCACGATCCATAGCCCGCTGCCTTTGCACAATACTCCGCCGCATCGGGGCTCGGATATTCTCAGTCCCAATGTGTCGTCTACTCCTCGTGGCGATATGTTCCCGGAGCAGAACCCAGATCGTGCGGTTAACTTGCTGAGCTTGCTCAAGTCAAACCAGGGTGCCGCTGCCGCTGCTACCGCTACTTCCCCTGCTCCCGTCCAGCAACCGTCGCCCGCGATGCCGTTGTCGCCCCAGGACCAGGAAACTGGACTCGGGGACGAGGCTGCCAGGCAATCCCATGCGAGGAACATCTCTGCTTCGGATTTGGTCGCCTCCCTCTTCGGCGGAGGTGGTGGTGGCCGCGGTTTTGGTGGTGGTGGTGGTGGTGGTGGCCGACAAGCGCCTACTGGTCCAGCCCTGGTGCAACCTACTGCTGTACCGGCTGGATTTCCGTATGAGCCGCAGCCCGGATCGAGCGTCAGGGTGGGGGAGAGTCCCTCGTCCGCTACCCCGAACTCTGAGAAGGAGATGCTGCTTCGTCTGCTCAATCGAACCAAGCCGGCTCAAGATGTTGGAGGAGACGGACCGGGACCGGCAAAGTCCATGACCCCGTCTTCTGCCTCGCCTGCCAGGTCTCCCGTCCCGGATCCGTTTTTGAGAGGTGCGCGTCAGTTGGAAGAGACCGTGTCTGGGAAACCGGACGTTGCTCTCTCCAGCGAGCCCACGTCCCTCCCGCCAAAGGAGTCGCTTTTCACTTATGTGAATCCCTTTGAGCAACTGGCGGCTGCGTCCCCGCGTAACAGGACCCCGCAGCCTAAGTCTCGGAGTGCCAGCCCGGCCGTGGACTTCTTGAATAACCCTAAGTTGAATGTTGCTGCGAAGATGGAGCCGCCTGCGGCGACTGCGCAAGCCTTCCAGATGCCACCCGAGCCTGAGCGTTCCGAGTCTCCAGTCTTGGCGGATGAACAGAGGGAGGCTATTTCCGACGTGGTTGGCCAGATGGTGGAGCAGATTGGTCGCGAAATCGATGGAACTTCCGGCAACTTGGCCGAAGAGAAGACTCCGGTGCCTCCCGTTTCGGTTGCCCGTGAGGAGAATACGCAGGAGGTGCTCTCTTCCATAGCTGACAATCTCCGAGAAACGGCCGCCGAAGCGAAGCAGGAGCCGGCTGAAGAGACCGTTAAGGAATTCGTTCAAGAGGAGGTCACTGCTACTACCACCACCACCACCACTGCGGTGCCCGTGAAAGAGACGACGCAGAGCAAGGAGAGTAGCGATGCGCTCCCGGACAATTGGGAGTCGAGTGCTGAGGATACTGCCGCCAAGGAAGAGGGGCGTGTGGTCTATGTGCATAACTTCCCCCTCAAGCCCTTCATTTCGATCGTGGTGCGCCCCAACACCGGAAAGCTCGCAAGCCTTCGAGATGACGGTATTATGGATATCGCTCGACTAAAGAAGGAGTTTGATCAGTTGGATCGCTCGTTGACCTCTGCTACGTCTGAATATATTGTTTACGCTTTGGCGAAGAATGGCGGCATGAGGATTATTCGTCAGGATGATGGGAGCGACAAGCAGGTGTTCCGCTCCACCCGTGACCGTGTCTTCAACGTCGCCCTGTCCACTTCCCAGCCTGCTGGCGGCGCTCTGGATGAGCAGGCCATTTTGGGTATTGGTGTCAGCGGGACCGTCTACTGGGCGTTAGTCTCTCGGCCTGAGAAGGACCTATTCGAGTTGGATGCGTTGGAGAGCGAGAGCCTGGTCTTCCCGCCATTCCCGGCCTCGGACGAGAATACTTCTGGCGGCCAGCTGAAAACGCGGGCCAAACGGAGTTCTCGTCACCCGGGCTTTTTTGCCATCGGCCGAGGAAAGAATATCTACGTGATCTCTCCCCATGCCGCCATGAATGCTGCTTACGGAGTCTCGGGTACTCAGCGCACAGTCAACACCGAGAAGTTCTTCAAGGAGCGGGCTCTCAAGATCTCGACCGGCAAGGCCGGCAAAGACTTTATGTTCAGTGACGATGACACCGTTATCGCGTCTCTTGACAAGACGGGCCGACTCCGATTCTGGGACATTCGGGACGTGGCTAACAACTCGGCCGAATTCTTTGCCAACAATCCCAACCCGGCTGAAGTTCGTGTTGCATTGAGCACTTTCGTTACCGGCTCGCCCGCCGAGAAATCCTGGCCCACGTCCGTGCTGTTCATTGACAAACTGCGTCCCTACATCAAGTCAATTGCGCTTCGTTACGTTCTTGTGGGATTGAAGCAGAACCACACCTTGCAGCTCTGGGATATTGGGCTAGGCAAGGCTGTGCAGGAGCTCAAGTTCCCGCATGAGAACGAGTCCGATGCCATTTGTAGTGTCGCGTACCATGCCGCTTCGGGGATTATTGTCATTGGACACCCTACGCGGAATTCGATTTACTTCGTCCATCTGTCTGCACCTCGCTACATGTTGCCGTCCATGTCGCAGGCTTCGTTCATTAAGCGCGCAAGTGAAAAGGACACCAGTTTGCCCAAGCCTGAGTCGACGGCGTGCATGAGTGGCATTCGGGAGATTTCGTTTGCGTCCAAGGGCCAGCTGCGCAGCCTGGAGCTTCTTCCCATCAACAAGAGTGTTGCTGCTGGTGATAAGCGTGGTCTGGACGAGGGTAGTGGTCTCTTTGAGCTTTACGTGATGCACTCGCGCGGTGTCACTTGCTTAAACATCCAAAAGGAGGATTTGGGATGGAGCGCTGATAACAGAATCATGCATCCCGTCAATGCGCTTTCAGAAAGTCTCATTGAGATTAACGACCTGGAAACTTTTCCGGCTCCTGTTACCGACGATCCGTCTATCAATGGGGATACCTCGTCTACTCCTACGAAGGTTGCTCCTAAGGAAGCGGTGGCCAAGAAGGCTTCGGAAGTCGCTGCTGAAGCTGCTGGTGCTGGACCTTCGCGTACCCAGTCACCTACTAAGCCCGCTTTGAAGAAGAAGTCCGAGGAGCCGGTTGAGCCAGCCGCAACCGCGGTGCCGACCAATGGCTCTGAAAAGCCCGAGAAGAAGAAAAAGAGAAAGGGCACTGGTGCTAGTGTTGCGGCTAGCGGCGAAGGAGCTCCTAAAGTGAAAGATGTCGCATTCACTGAGCCCCCCGGCGAACTTCCCCGTGGAACACCCACCGCCAAAGCCACCGGGGAGCAGCAGCAGCAGCCAAATGGAAACGAACTTCACCCGTCCCAATCTATCAGTACTGCTACACCAGGTGTTCTATCTTCTGGTGGCTCGAACGAATTTTGGAACAAACACATGGAGACGCTGCAGAGCGGCGTGTCGAGTGAGTTTAACAAGAGCCTTGGTCGCGAGATCGAGGGATTGTATACTCGTTTCGACGAAGAGCGACGCCTGTGGGACGCTCGTTCTACGGACAGGCAGGACCAGATTCTGCGTTTGGTTTCGAGCACTCTTTCGGACAATGTTGAAAAGAACTTGGCGCGCATTGTCTTCAACAGCATCCAGACTGAGGTGGTGCCTGCCATCACAGACAGTACCTTTAAGCAGTTGAACGACGTTGTTGCTCGACAGCTGGGAGGCATGATCCCTCGTGAGATGCACCAGACCCTGCCTCAGGCGGTCAGCCGTGCTGTGCAGCAGCCCGACGTCCTCAATGTCATGTCGGAAGCTGTGGCGCAGAGGCTGGGATCTCAGGTCGAGGGCGAGGTGTCCAAGGCCTTGCACAGCACGATCAACCCGGCCGTGAAGAACCTTACCTTGCGTGCCGCGGAAAAGATCGGGGCTGACACGGAAAGGCAAGTGCAGGCACAGATAAAGCAGTTGGAGGTCCAGCGACACAACGACTCCGCCAAGATCGACCAGTTGACGACTCTTGTACGTGGTCTATCGGACACGGTGGCTGCCATGGCGGCGACCCAGACCGGCTTCCAGAACGAGGTCCTCCGTCTCAACCACGCTTTGAACGCGCGCCAAGGAGGGGAAGGTCGTCAGAGTGCGCAGCCGTCTGTGACTGCTGCGTCTGCCTCGCCTAGCGAGGCCAGAACTGTGGGAATTGCGGGAACTGCGGAGGATATTGAGCTGGCCGAGGTTGCTCAGTTGATGAACCAGGGACGATTCGAGGAGGGATCTGTCAAGGTATGCATCTGAGGTCTCTCTGGGGCTTAATATTAGTGGGAAGAGCGCTAATGATATAATGTAGTGGCTTCAATCTAGCCAGCAGGCTGATTTGTTCGACAACCTGTTCGTTCGCATGAACCCCGCGTACCTGACGGGCCTTTCTCCCATCGTGGCACTGTCGGTTGGTGTTGCAGTGACATCGTCGCTGGGGACGAACATCATGGAGCGTCTGGCATGGTTGGATGTTGTTCTTCACACCGTCGATTTGAGGGTAAGCCACTGACTGAACTGTCGTTGTAAATATTTGCGATGGACAAAGTTACTAAGCTAACGGCTATAGGACGCCGACATCCGCGAAGTCGCCCCTAAGATCATGGATATTCTCACACAGCGCCTGGAGACTCTGTACTTGACGGTTGCGCAGAATAACCCGCACGATCCCATCGTTCGCCGAATTGCGCCGCTCTCGCGCCGTGCCCGAGAACTGCGTGATGTCTAACGCTCGATGCACAAGTGATGCGATGTTGATGATGATTTCGAGCATTTTAATTCATGGTGACATACATATCTGATGTTTTACGCCACAACGATGAAACAGGTACATGAGCATGATATGATACAACGTGATATTGGGAATAATCTCTTAGGTCGTGGGGGGACGAACTTGTATGTAACCATCGGACTGGAGTGGCTTGGCTCTTGGTTTTTGGATTTAGATACAATACCATACAATCGACCTTGTCACATACAATTTCACCAGTACGTAGTAAGTAGTCTTAGCTCAATCGCTGAATCACTCAGATCCAGGCCCCCTCCACCCCGTCCTCTCCAACCACTCCTCAAACGAACTCGCCCTAACCCCCAACTCCTCCCACGCCCTATGCGCCATCTCCGGCGCCGCCGTCCCATAACAAACCCTCTCATCCGGCGAAACCGCAATCCACTCCATCATCTGCCGGATATCACTCTCATACCCTTTCCCCGCAGCCTGGGCAACAGTGGCCCCCCACTCGTCCAGCGAGATGGGCTCGAAGGACGCCGGGATCCCGGTCTTGTGGGTGAAGATGCGTGGGAATTCGGAGAAGGGGAGTTTGGAGGAAACCACGGGGTAAGTTTTGGTGGCGGTTTCGCTGGGACCTTTTCTTATTATAGCTTTGCTTTGTTAGTTCATCCTTTTCTTTTCTTTCCTTTCCTTTTTTTCGGGTAGGGTAAAGTACCAGCTGCGTATCTACCGATGTCATATGCCGGATCGACCCAATCGGCGCGTTGATGGCCGGAGACAGGGGCGCAGAAACGGACGATGCCATTTTCTAGTCAGAGTCAGTCCACTGTTCACGCTAATGGCCAGAGAAGAAAAAGTCACATACCATTCCGGCAATACTGCGGCCAGTTCATATTCGAATAGAACAGTCCTATCAATTAACCACACGAACTATAGTGAATACGAAAGGTGCAAGAGAAGCTAAGCTCACCAGGATGCAGAACCGTAACCCCGGGAAGCTCCCGTATCGCCCACTCCTCGATCTGCGCCTTGTAGTCGAAATGAAAGACCTTGGTGAAGCGGCCGTGGCTCGCGCGGGAGATATTGGGGAGACTGCTTAGGACTAGGTGGGGGAGTTTGCATTCCTGCACATGCACCTTAACACTCTTCGCCTCTATAAAGAGGAATAAGATGGGATAGAATGGGATACCATACATACTTTAGCAGCATCAATGATATTCCTTCCCTGCACCAGCTCATGTTTCATATCCTCCTCCGTCTCGATAACACCCCCGGACTTGCGGTTATTCGTCATTGCAAAGACCGCGTCCACATCTTTGAAAGCAGCCCTTAATGAGTTTGCGTCATATACGTCTGCCTGGACGAGGGCCAGCCGCGACAGATCAGGGTATTTATCCCGCAAGCTTTGAGCCGCGGGGGAGGTCGTGTTGCGGGTTAGGGCGCGGATTCTTGTATCCTTGTCGTTGTCGTTGGTGGTGGTGGAGCTGGGTTCGGAGAGAAGGGCGTGGATGAGTCCGCTGCCTTGGTGGCCTGTTGCGCCGAGGATGGCGATTACTTTGGGCATTTCGTTTGTGCCTTTTGGGGGTTTTGATTGGGGAGTAGTGGTTGTACTCCGTAGATGGTGTGAGATGGGAATGCGGAGTACGGATGATATCATTTTACTTTTTGGGAAGGTAGGGCTTGAGACAGCTCTTGCTTGCCTGAGTGTCCTACTACTACACCCTTGGCTACTATACATACATCTCTAGGAACATACCTGGTAAGCATGGCGCATACAATAGTAGAACTATGCATGAAATGCAACCCCATCCTCTCCCTCAACCCCCATCTCCTCGAATGAATACCCATCCTCCACGAACTCAAACCCCAATGCCCGCCAATTCAACTCCTTCCGCCAATGCAGCCCGTAGTACTTGCGGTTGTTCCGTGGATCGCGGGACTTGTCCTGATCTCTGTTCTCGATACGCGCGGGATGGTCTTCCTCGACACCCGAGGCAGCTGGCGCGGCGATTGGCTCCGAGGCTAGTCCGCCAGTGACCATCCGACCGCCGCGGGGGAAGATCACAGCCCGGAAGCGGGAAAGAAGGAGCCCCATCGAGCAGGAGAGACAGGGTTCACGGGAAAGATACACGTCCAGGTCCGTGCAGAGGTAGCCGCCCAGGGTGCGCGGGCGGATGCGAGATGTCGAGACGGGGGGCTCGGCGGTCTTGGTGCACTGCGCGGTGGTGTTATCGGTTTTCTGGTATTTTTCTGGGACGTAGGAGGGTTCTGAGCAGCCTGTTACTGCGGGGGCGTCGGTTTGGTAGAGGAAATAGGATTCGAGGGGGTGTAGGTATGCGCCTTTATCTGGTGATGAATCTGCATCCACACTGGTGGATGCAGGAATGGGATCTTCCTGGTCTTCCCGTCGTCTCCGAGAAACCATGTCCACGACGCGCATCAACGCGTGCAGCTCCGGCCCTCCCTCCAAATCCGCATTGTACACTTGACTCGCAGGAGTCGACCCCCCTCCAACAGTCTGCTCTGAGTCCGCGGCCTCGCGACGGATGTATCGTGCATCACCCGCGACAGCAACTACCGCTCGAGCCCAGGCAGTAGAATCACTATCCTGGCCATACAAGGTCGCTTCAATAGCCGGATCAACGACCACCGCACCGACCCGACGCCCCAGCCCCGACTGTTCGGCTTCATGGGCCAGCGCCTGCGCCAGCGATAAGTAATACCCAGCCCTTGGCTGTATAGCCTCCAGCGTGCGATTGAGGACCTGCGGCGGCGGGGCGATGTTCGCGCGCGGCGACGCCGGGTTAAAGATTACCGGCCACATGGTCCTGGTCCATTTCTCAGCCTGATGGGGGTTCAGTGGTGGCTGCAGCGGGATCCGGAGCGGATAGAAGGGGATTTTATGTGTAGATTCGTGGGCGGGACATGATTCTGGATTCTCGGGAGGCGTAGGCGCAGGCACGAAGGGGGCCAGTAGAGCCTGGAGGGTATCTAAGTCGGGTATTGGAGGGGAAATTAGGACAAAGATGGTATGGGTATGTTCGTTTTTGGGGATGCTTGATTGTAGCGCTGCGGGTAGTTGGATGTGTTTTGCGAAGCGTCGAAGATGGCTTAACGAGGTGTCGCGGGTGAATCTCGAGTCAAGCGTTCTAGGAATTAATTAAGAAAATAAGCATCTGCCTCATAGAAGTTCCTTTGGTTCATTTTACTCACTTGATAACTTTTGAGGCACACTTCACATTGACCTCTGCAGCGTATGCGTCCGCTGATATCCATTGTCAGCTCCTCTTCTTCCTTTTTTTTCTTCTTTACCTTCTCCCTGCCTAGTGACAGTCCAGCATACCAAAGTCTTCGAATGGCTGCGTCTCCTGCACCGTCTTCACTGGTACAACCTGTCCAGCCAGAGGCTGTATACCTTCAATGACCTTCTGTACGTCCATTGCCCTGGAGAAAGAGTCGCGATTGCGGGGAACGAGCCTGAACAGCGCAGCCACGGAGAAAAAGAGGACGGCAGCAGGACCACGGGAGGACCGCATATAAGTTCGGCGTTATTAGCCCTGCATGCTTGGCTGAAAGGAAGTCGAAGTCTGGAATCTGGCGATACGTCAAGATGGAGAAGTTTACCATGGATTACAGGTGCCCACCCAGCCCCGAGCCCTAAGCCCTAAGCCCTATGGCAGATTACATGGGCGATGTACTGTGACAATACAAGTTACATCATTGTTACTAGGGGTATTAGTACTAGTACACACAGCAAGAACCGGAGTGGGAGTGTAAAACGCCAAAAATGGTGACAAAAAGTGGTTATAACTGTACAGACACAGAAGTTGGAAATGATAAAGGTAAAAAAAACAATGAATGCAAAAGAGAAAGAACACCGTATGGATGTTATGCCCAGACCCATCCCTGATTGCGCCCGGGATGCAAGGTAGCCCCGTATATGTACCAAATACAAGCATCCAGTTCCCAATATCTCATAGCGGTTCAACCGCGTACAATCTCATAGCCATCGCACCGTTCCACCAGACTCTGGTAATAGTCCACGAGGACCTCTGGTTGAGGGACGATCCGCCATTCCACCCGGAACAGGAATTCCAACTCGAGGAGAGCCAGCTCCGTCAGGCTGATTCCCCCAACCCGTGCGTAGGTTTTGTTTGTCCAGAAACTATCACTCAACCCCTTACTAGCTACGGTGGCGCTAGCAATGAGGAACCGATGGATAGTCAGGCTAGAGACGTTGAACGCGGGATAGAGAGCACAAAGTCGGTCTATGTAGTACACCATGCTCAGCAGGATCGGTGGTGACAGCGTGGCGTGGGTCGTAAGACGTTGGAGATAGTCATGGACGGAAATCCGGGGCGGTGACCGCGAGTGAAACCGAGTGAGCCGTCCCTGATGCAGTGGAATTTTGTCGTTGAAGCGGATCAGTTCCATCAACATACTCGAGATCAGAACGACAATGTCACGCGGATCGGCCTGGTCGTAGTCTCGCGGCAACACCTTTGCTGCAGGCTTGGACGATCGGAGCCTCTTCGACTGAGACCCCTCCGAATTCGCGCTTCCGGGATGTCCGGTTTCGGTCTCATCGATCATCTGATCATCCCGGCTATTCCGCTTATTAGACCCCGAACTGGTACGGGCTGGCATTGCAGGCGGCGCGAACGACGTTGTTGGAGTCGGAGCAGCAGGAGGGACGGGGGCCGTAGGCGCACCAGAGCCGGTAGACGATGAGGTAGTGGTAGGAGTATTAGTAGTGGCAGTGATCGGAGGTTGACTAGAGGGCTGCTGCCATAGAGGATTACTACTACCAATACAGTTGGTATCGCGTTCCTGAGTCGAATTGGTATTCTCACTGGTCGAAGCAGCACCGAATTGGGATTCGCCCCCAAGGGAGTTCAGCCCAGCGGACATACGGCCGCGCGGGAGATCCCCTGAGGGCCCGTGAGGCGAAGATTCAACTGTATGTCTGCTCAAAGCCGAACGAAGCCCCTCGATGGCCACACGGGAAGAATGCGGACTGAACTGATTGCTGCTGCTGCTGCTGCTGTTGTTGTTGTTGGTTGTAGGGACGGTAGTAGTAGTAGACGAAGACCTGGCAGGCTCATAATGGCAATGGTGAGCAACCGCCGGCGGAGGAGGATAAGGATAAGGATGAGCCTGCTGCGACGAGGGAGACGTAGCAACCGGAGCAGGCTGGGAAGAGGAAGAAGAAAGGACAGGATGAGGGTTATTAGAACGAGGGACGGAGTGGGAATGGGCGGATGGAGAGGAAGACGAGCCCGGACGCAGGGCGGCGGACGGCGAGGGCGAGGAGGCTAACATTTCCGCGCGCCAACGAGAGCAGCACGTGGGCGGAGGACTGAACGAGGTGCAACGGCTGCGGAACCTTGTGTTGCTGCTGCTGCGACGGAGGATGCTGTACACTCAAGCATCGTGATCTGCAGCTAAGATAAGCTGTAGATTAGATGTGGTGGCGGAGGATTTCTGGACGGTTGTAGCCGTACGGGGGGAACAGCGTGGTTGAAGTACTTGAAGAAGTAGCGCTGAGGAGAAGAAGAGACGAAGGGAAAATTCAAATCAGAAAAAAGGGAAAATTACGCGGATTACAGGGTCGTATTGCCGGGAGCCAATGAGAGGCCCAGCTGATGGCTGCATGGGGATGTGATGACTCAGCTCAGCTGCTGGATGACCCTGTTACAGGCCTCTGTGGCGCAGAAGGATTGATAAGGCTTATCACTCCGAACGGCTAATCGGCCAACTAACTGCGAGGGACTGTCCGTGCTGCCTCCTTGGCTGCTATTGTGTGCGCTTGGACCTTGCAGCGTATGCCTGGTATAATACCGCTAGTAAAACTGCTCCACAGGGCTGAAGGCACCTGATCTTGCTGAGTCACTGATGAGTCAGCCAGCCTATTGTCATGTGATATCACGTGGAATCACGGGACCGACGTATCATCATTACGCCGGCGCCTCGAGTCTGGGGATAGTTTCCTGGCGACAGACAGACTGCTGCGTTTCTTCTCTTCCGTGGACTTGCTTGCATTGCTGCTTTATTGTCAGCTAACACTCTTCTGATACCTCGCCGGGGCATTTCTCCCATCCCAGGCCTTGTATATATCTTCGCCAACCCACCTCCGGAGCCCCTCTCGCTGTCTCCGTTGACCACTGCTTCTCCGACTGCCATCGGTCTCGAATCCAAAGAGTGCAATTGCTCTTATCCACTGTCTCCTTTCCAGAACTCTTCTCCGTCATCCTGATCTCCTCCGTCGCAGGCGGTGTTGCACTCGGGACCATGACCCGCGACTCGATGCCTACTATCCTTCTCCAACTTCAAACCGCAGATTCGCTACCATCTCAACTATCAATCCTTAGAGCTCTCAAGAACGAAACAATCGGCCATGGCCAACGAAAGGAGGCCTGGGTGAGGTGGGGGATAGTTCCTCTACTGGGACAAATCCTTACGCAACACACAGCCACCACCACGACGAATGTTGCACCTCCGGCACTGAATGGCGCCGGTGCGTCCAGACCAAAATCGGATGAAGATCAGGCATGCTTACAGGCTATTATTGTTCTCGGTAGTTTGGCGCAAGGTACGTCGGAAAGGTGTCGAAATACCAGTATCTTGTGTAAATAATGCTAAATGCTTTTACCAGGCGGTCCGGCATTCCTCTCTCCCATTCTAGCCAGTGGCGTACTCTCCACCCTCCTCGCAATACTGTCCTCTCCCGGCTGTCCATCATTCTTCTGTCTACCCATTCTCCGCACTCTCAACACTGTCGCCGATAGACTACCTCTTCAGAGCCCACAGGACCGTCCGAAGGACATTCGTCTGGCAGACTTGCTCTTCCAAAAGGAGCATACTGATTGCCTAGCCCGCATTCTTAGGCAAGACTACAATACCCTTCAGGCGCGAACATCCATTGAACTTTCGGCGTCGCTCGTTGGAAAGCTGTGTACGGAAGAATCTCATAAAGCACTTTTGGCGGATTGCGGGGTGCTGGATGCCCTATCTGCCAAAGTCGCGTCCTTTGTGGTCGCCCAAGGATTTGTTCTGCCTGGCGCAGAGCAACACCTGGGATCACCTGGAACCTTAGGAGCTCTTCCTAGTCCCGCACCCTCAACCGCTAAACTAGCGCCTATTCTACGGGCTGTTACGGTCATCATCGAACACTCAAAATGGCGCGCGGAACACTTCCTTTCGTCCCCTGGGATTTTGACCGTTTTCCCAAAGCAGCTTCCCGACTTTGCTCCCGTCGATGTCAAAAGAGGCCCCTGGGGCTCTACCTACCTGTCCGGATCTGCAGTACCACGCCATCCCGGAGCCAGTCCGGTTGAAGATCTCTTGCCTTCAGTTCCATTGCCACAATCGAAGAACTCTCCGGCTGCCATTAACTTCCCGCCTTTGGGACAACAGGGGTCGAATCAAAGGCGTAGTCAATCATTCCCCACCCCTTTCACGTTGTTCGACACATCCACCACGGAAGAGGACGAAAACGCTTTGGTACCATGGCTTTTATACGTGCTGCGCGCTGAAGGCGGGATGGTGCGGTTGATGGCAGCTCGGCTGGTCACTGCTCTGTTCCGTCTAGGTCTCGCCAAGAAGCATCGGGTTTCTATGCTCGGATACCTGTTGATCCCTATCCTCATCCGAATGCTAGACAAAGAGTCTGAGTTCAGAGGATCTGAAGGTGCTGAATACGAGGGTTTGGTCCCGGTGACAAAATGCCTTAGAGAGGAAGCGCCGGCGGTGTTGGCCCTGTTGGTGATGGATGATCAAGAGCTGCAGCGACATGCGGTTGAGGGCGGAGCTATCAAGAGGCTTTCACAGCTTCTCAAAGAGTCCTACAACCCGATGCAAGAAGCAACACGGCCAATGTGGCACGCGGATGGAGAAGAGGACCATGGAGACGTCAATGGCCAAGGTCCCGTAGGTCAACAATCCCCAGAGTGTACGCTCGGCCCTCCGGGGTGCTCCCCTGTTCATTGCCATGTCATGCGATATCGAGAAAACATTCTCAAAGCTCTAGCGGCGTTGGTTCCTTTTAAGGATGAATATCGTAAAGCAATCTGCGAAAACGGGGTAGTACCATACATCATCGATTCTCTCAAACCCTCTTCGGGCCAACCGCCGACGGATACATCCAATCCGAAGAATACTGCGGCTGATGGAAATCCAACACCAACCCTGCTAGCTGCGTGTGGCGCTGTCCGGATGCTTACTCGATCCGTTAGCATTTTGAGGACGAGTCTGATTGATGCAGGGGTCGCGCCTCCGCTATTTGAGCTCATTCGACACCCGGACATCGAGGTCAAGATCGCTGCAACTTCAGTGATCTGTAACTTGGCGATGGATTTCAGTCCGATGAAAGACGTATGTTTACACTGAAAGCTACCATACGCTATCTCTATGGTAAATCATCTAACATCATTTTTAGGCGATTCTCTCTGCCGAAATTCTCCCTATTCTCTGCGAGAATGCACATTCGTTCAACACAAAACTTCGCATCGAGTCTCTTTGGGCCCTAAAGCACGTGGCCTACCGTTCGACTAATGATATCAAGATCAGAATTATTGACGCCGTTGGCCCTGACTGGATCAAGAAAGTTATTACGCAGGATCCGACAAGAGCGTTGACCAAACGCGGGTTGGACGCAGAGATTGAAGGCGCCACCCCTGTAGGCATGGGCCGGGTTAACTCAGCTGGAGAGCACGTCGACCTACTGAACCCAGTCGAGGATCCTCAGGACCAAGATGAAGATTTGAAAATGGCAGACACGATGCCTTCATCTAAAATGAGCCTGGGTTCATATCCTCCAGACGCCACCCGACGGCGCAAACTGGCCTTGAATGGCGATCTGGACCAGACGACCCAGGCTCGACAGGATGACATTGCGGTACAAGAACAGACATTTGACCTAATCCGCAACCTAATATGTGGGCAGGATTCATCGGAGGTGATCGACTACCTGTTCAAGCACATTGGCGAGGATGTGATCCTTGATTCGCTAGCGGACAGACTACGTCCCCGTTCAATCCCATTGCCCCACCGGCGCGAACCCTCATCGAATAAAATGCTCCATGCCCCGACTGAGATTCTGGTAGCGGTTACGTTTGTTCTGATTCATTTCGCCGCCAGTATCTCCCGTCACCGAGAACTGGTAATGGGACATCGCGATCTGTTACACAACCTGATGGGTTACCTCAACCACAGCAGCCGTGATGTGCGGGCCAATTGCGTCTGGGTAATCATCAACCTGACGTATCCAGACGATCAGAATGACCGGGACGCGTCGCGCGAGCGGGCGGCGAGACTGCGAACCCTGGGCATTTTGGACCAGCTTAATGACCTGCTGAATGATGCTGACCTAGATGTTCGTGAGCGGACGCGAACCGCCGAGCATCTTGTCAAATTCATGGATACTCGGACCGGGGCTGCACAGTGAACTGTAGGATACATATGGCACTATACGAACTGTACTAGATATCTCTCTTCAGGCATGTTTAATGCATAGCGATGCTTTACGAGTCGTTTCTGTGAACGGGTTTGTCGAATATGTACGAAGGTTGAGATTTGCGCTGGCGTTTGGTTAGGGATAATTGTACAAAGGCATCCAGGTAATTCAACTGCATGGTCGTATCTTCGTGTCTTTGTTCTTTAATCCTTATATACCCCGGTGTGTCTGCCATTGCCATATTCTGTCCTGGTATCGGTCTTATCGATAAGCGGTGGGGAACAACGTCATCGCAACCGGATCGAACGAGTCCGATATCGACCTTCGACTTTATGGCTTCCAACCTCTCACACTCCTCTATCTCTCTTCTATCGTGAACTAGCATTATTGTGTATAAGCAGCGATACCTCATTCACATTGACAATGGCACCAGTACCCGCCTCGATCCTCCGCGCACTTTCCCTATCCGACCCCTCCAAAGCCAGCCTCTCTACCTCAGGCCTAGGCTCGGGCTTCACCAGCACGGGCGCCATCCGTGCCAGCGTGCCCTCATCAAGCGGCGAAGAAGAAGAACGTCGCTATTTCGTCAAGACTTCTGCTGACGGCAAGGCCGCCGAGGAGATGTTCCGGGGCGAGTACGAGTCGCTGAACGCCATCGCGACCTCGGTGCCGGGATTCTGCCCGCGTGCCCTGGCCTGGGGTGCACTGGAAGAAGGGAAAGGGAAGAGTTTCTTCCTGGCGACGGAGTTTTTGGACCTGGGCGCCGGTGGACGACGGACGGGTGCGTCGCTGGCGCAGAGATTGGGCCAGTTACATTCCACGCCTGCACCGCCGGACCCAGAGACGGGGAAGAGGCGGTTTGGGTTCCCTGTACCGACGTTTTGTGGGGATACGAAACAGCCGAATCGATTCCATGATTCATGGGCGGACTTCTACGCGAATGAGCGATTGATGGTTATTCTGGAGGAGTCGGAGAAGAGGAATGGGCGGGATGCGGGGCTGCGGGAGCTTGTCGAGCGGACGGCGCAGAGGGTCGTGCCGGCGCTGTTGGGTGACGGGCATTTGGGGTTTGACAAACATGGGAATGGACAGGGGATCACGCCGGTTGTGATCCATGGGGATTTGTGGAGTGGGAATGCGGACCGGGGACGGATCGTGGGAAGTGGTCGGAAGGAAGATGAAGAGGCCGCGGGTGAGGTCATTTATGATCCTTCCGCTGTGTATGGACATAGTGAGTTTGAGCTGGGGATTATGAACATGTTCGGTGGATTTGGGTCGACGTTCTTCAATGCTTATCATAAAATTGTCCCCAAGACGGAACCGGTTGAGGAGTATGACGATCGGGTGAGATTGTATGAACTGTAAGTTGTCGCTCTTTTTCTGGCAGCATTCTGTCTTTGGGACTCTTGCTAACTATGCAGGTACCACCATCTGAACCATCATGCCATCTTCGCTGCCGGATATCGATCTGGGGCGGTTTCAATCATGCAGAGGCTCATCAAGAAGTATGAGAATTAACATTCAAACAGCGTGTATCTAATGTACCTGCGGCTTTAGGTAAACGAAACGACACCCTTTTGTTAAGCTAGTTCTGTATTAATACCTTTTCCCATAAAACGAAGGGAAAACCTCCAACAAAGCGACTGTGGATTGCCATTAACTTCACTTCTATCTTAACCTCGAAGTATCCGTAGTAACAGATTTCTCTTGGGACCTTATGATGTGGACACGCTCAAACGCCATGTCTTCCGGTACTTCGCGTTGGTGCATTGGAAGCACTGTCATGGATAGTCGAGCGGTTCACATTGGACAACCGGAGGCGAAGACGAACGACCGTTGAAAGCCCGAAAATAGCATGGACAGAGTAGCAAGCCACTGGTGAGCAAGAGACAGGATTAAACCGATTACGCAATTGGCTCAATGAAGAGGATCACGTTCCGTACTCCGTAGAGTGCTTCTCGATATGTCGTCCCAACGACAAACCCAACCCAACACTCAGATCCTCAAATAAGCCCTCTCATACCTATACCCATCAGGCTGGCACTCCTCATCAACGAGCGTCTCGCAGCGCTTAAACCCAATCAATGGCCGTCTGATTTTAATCGTTGACCCATCCGGGTTCGTCTTCGTTCTGCGGATCCAACATGTATCCGGATCCAAGAGAAAATTCATTATCTGAAGGGTCCAAAGGCAGAACCACAGCGGGTGCGCAATAGCCTTGTCGTTAAAGCCATACACTATCGTGGCGATGAGGGCCATGCTACCGAGGACGGTTAGGATGACCTGGCCGGTCTCCCAGGAGTAGGGTCTGGTATATATGGTTTGGGGCATTGTAGAGTGGATTTATATGTGGCGGGTGTGTAGGCGGTTGTGGGCCAATTCGCAGATGAATGATAGCATCGAGGAGTAAGGCGTAGGTTGTCAGAAGGAGAAGATGAGGCTCAACTCGAGAAAACCCGATACGACAGCCTCATCACGTGGTGTCCCATATACGAGGCCATCGCCTTTCTTAGCGTCAATACGACTCCGTAAGCCTCCGCAGCCAATTCTTGGTGACTCGCTGGTTTGACCTGATCATTTTGCCATTGGGTATATTCTCGATGTAGCCAGTGAGTGCTATATTCAATAAGGCAATCCCAACCTCCAACTACGCAAACGGCACTCGAGACAGACACTTCCATAATGCCCACCAAGCCTACAATTTTCTACGATATAGCGTCTGCTCCTCCGGCCACCTGCTTCGCGCCCAATCCCTGGAAATCACGGTAAGTGGCAATGGAGTGCCTGGCCTGAACCGGAATTGGTCTAATGAACATAGATATGCCCTGAACTTCAAAGGTGTGAACTATTGCACCGAATGGGTCGAATTACCCGACGTCACCTCAGTCCGCAAAAGTCTAGAAGTACCGGCGAATCGCACCCACCGAGACGGCAGTCCCTTCTACACCCTGCCCATAATCAAGGACCTCTCCACTGGCGAGGTAGTCGGCGATTCGTTTGAGATCGCACAATACCTCGATAAGACCTATGCTGATGCTCCTTCGCTATTCCCCGCTTCTTCGATTATAAGCCTTGAAGGAAGAGCGTTTAACACCCGGGTCGATGCCATTTTCACCAACCATGTAGTTCTGTGCATCCATGGACTTCCCTTCAACCCACAAACGGCAGAGCTCTCCAGAAAGACCTTTGTAGAGAGAGCCGGGAAAGAAAGCTGGGACGAGCTAACGATTCGCGGTGAGGAGAGGACAAAGACAATCGAAGCCCTCAAAGTAGCGCTTGGGGATTTGGCAGAGATGTATGGGAAGAAGGAGGGTCCGTTCTTAGAAGGCAATGTTCCATCGTACGCGGATTTGATCGTTGGCGGGTGGCTGCAGTTTTTCAAGGCGACACTTCCGCTGGAGGAGTGGCAGGCCGTTCAAGAATGGCATGACAGCACATGGGAGAAGCTCTACCAAGCATTGGAGAAATATGCAGACGTCAAATGATAGTAAACATCAATCCGAGCACTGCTCTTTGTTGATTCGAAGTTTCGCTCTTGCTCGGAGGTCCAAAAGTAGACTCCGCAATAACAAATCCCCGGGGCACGTGACATCCAGATCGCCGCCAACCATCGACCGCGATTTAAAGATCGCAGAAGAACAAAACCACCACGCCGTTCAACCCACCCAGAATGCGTGAATCACCGGTCAGGAGATTCTCCCCAGACGGCGCAATGGGTCTGGAGAAAAAGAATGAGTCGGCCTTCCTGGACCCTCCGCCCATTCATCCTTCATTCATCCAGGTCGCCAAACCTTACATCTTTGAACAGACCATTCAGGACTGTATAGCGGCCATGGGCGTTAATCCTCTTCGCGAAGAGGCGCTACGTCTGCAAGGCGTAACCTGGATTGACAATGTGCGCAGAGTGCTTCATTTGTATGTCGTCGGTTTCACTATTAAAAGTTATGGAATGGACGCTAACAGACTAGGCCTATCCGTACGTTTAATACGGCTGTGGTGTATTATCACAAGTTCCGTTTGGCGCACCCGGACAATGAATATAACTATATGGTATTGCCAATCTTATGTTATTATTATGTTTTCGCGACTGACCTGTTCAGGATGCTGCGGCGGCCGCGTTGTTTACTGCTTGCAAGGTTGAAGATACCCTCAAAAAGTCCCGGGAGATTGTCTGTGGCGCATACAATCTCAAGCTTGCTCCAGGGGACCAGATGTCTCCTGACGATCCGGTACTTTCTACGATCCTGACCTTGAATCTGGATCTGGCTGACTTGATCAGGTGTTCGAGGTTCATGCTCGAGGTATTATCGGGCTCGAGAGACTCATGCTCGAAGCATCGGGTTTCGACTTCCGCACCCGTCATCCGCAAAAGCCCCTGATTAAACTGGCCAGGCGTTATGGTCTGACGCAGAAATCAGAGATATCTCGAGTTGCCTATCGCATTTCGCAGGACCTCTACCGAACTTTTGCGCCTATCAAGCAAACCACCTCCACCATGGCGTTTAGCTGCTTGGAACTGGCTGGGAGACTACTCGATCAACGGATTGAGGCGGTGGAATCGGGTTTAGATTATGAGCAGTGGAAAACCAGCCGCGAAGAAGTCATGGGTATGCTATCTTGCTCTTATCTCCAATTGCGTTCTGAAACTGACAAACCGAAGAAACCCTGTTCGACCTACTAGAACTATACACCCACCAGCGCGGAGCAACAACTGTTGGGCCGCATTTCCCCGCCGACCGATTCCTTACCGTTCGCATCCCGCTCAACAAAGAAGCAGAAGCGCAGAACCTACCACGCTATACCAACTGGACTGACAGAAAAGACACTACCAAGACCATTAACGGCTTCAAGATCAGTAGCAAGGACTCCGTGCCCGAAAAAGGAGGTGTTCATCCGATGACTCCTGTTGCTGCGAATGGGGACAGGCCTAATCCCGTCGAACGTGGTCGCGACGGCGCGGTCCGATTCATGATTGACCCGGAGTGTGCAGATGCGGAGAAGTCTCGGGTTGCTGAGTTTTTCAAGGTCGAGATGGAAGAATACGAAGTTGAAGAGTGAGGCTGCCCCCGCTGGATATGGAGTTTAATCCCCTGGCCGGTGGTACACACCAAGTGCACTGACAGGCACCTCCGAGGCCAGTGCATTTAAAAGCGAGCACTTGCATTGGTCAACATGCAACACTGGTACATAAAAAGTCTACCTATGCTGCTGGAGCCGAGACGAGCTGGGCCAGTATGATGCCTTCCAGGCAACCACGCGCACTTTAGGGATTACTAAGAGCTCGTGAAGGGTGCACTGCGCTATCTTCAATCTGGCCAGGAGCGCAATCCCAATCCCGGAATCTGGCTGGATATTGTTATAGTATCCATAAGGCCGTCGTGCCTTTCTTTGTTAGCCGCCTCATGGAGTGAATGGGCTTTTTTTATTCCAATCTTATTTATCAAGTGTCCGGGGCTATAAAGTGTCACATTATGTACTAGACCGAGGACTCAATTGTCAGGGAAGTGATATCCTCTCAACAAAATGTCTATCATCCTGAATCTCATACCCACAAACCACCATATCAAGTGGATGATCAATATCCAATAACCTCAACTTGGATATATCCTCCGCAACGGCCGGCAAAGCTAGATAAACCACCCGACCCCGACCCCAGTAAACCGCAATCTGCGCAATGATCCGTTTGACCAGATGTGTGGGATAATGCGAATGTTCATACCCCCTCCCTTTCGTCTCGAGATGTGGCCACAGGACGTCCAAGATGTAGTGGAAGATAGTGTCTGACCGCCACAGGAAGACGAGCTGGAGGAGGGTTTCTGCTAGGCTGAAGGTATATACATCCGAAATGTTTGATTTGGCGAGGTCTAGTGTGCCGGCTATTTGGCATAGGGCGTGTGCTCTATTATTGAGAAGGGCTGTGGGGTGTTGTTCCTGTGGTTCCTGTTGTTTTTGTTGCTGCTGCTTGCTATGAGATGTACGAGCAATGTGAGCCTCTTCGAACATGATCTCGCATAGTATGCAATACAAGGCATTCATGGCATCTCGGTGACTAGGGAATGTTAGATTTGGATACCTGGAAGAAGAAGAAGAAGGGGATGCATGGTAGTTGTCTGGCAACTGGTCCGCACGAAGCCTAGACTTCCACACCTCCAGTCTGTCTTTCTGGACATCCAGCAACCCTAAGAGGTGTGAGCCTCGCAGGAAGGCCTCCTGCGCTTCTGCATACTCATCGGGAACACAGGGTCTTCCCAGCATCTTATTCATGACTTCGTGGGCGAGACTGCCGATTTCACTAGACGATTCCGAGACATGGCAGCTATCAGCAACACAACGAAACACCACGAACTTGGTGCGGATCTCCATAGACTTGATGAGAATGTCGTAGATGAGATCGTCCACGCCCATTCCCGTGATACAACCGAGATAGAGGCGGTTATTATACCCATCGGAGAAGAGATTCGGCCCGAAAGAACTAGTGCCTTCGCCTTCGAGGAGCAACGCAGGCGGCTTTGCTGGTCGATGAGACGCACACAGACGGTACCACATTTGCAATGCATCGTTCCCATTCGCACTGGGAGACGTCAAGATGCTCGTTTGATTCTGCACGACGAACCGGACGGAGTCCCAAACAGCCAGTCTGAATCGGAGGTGGTCCGTGGAGGCGTGGTGGTAATAGGCAAGGAGGACATAGGAAGCAAGGAATGCAGGTGCTTGGTGTTCGATCTCGTCCGGTTTGGCGTTGCGACAATGCCAAAGGGCCTGATCGTGGTATTTCCGGGCATAGTTATGATGAAGGGTGTTTACCAATGGGCTGAAGACGGACCGTCGTCTATTGCCAGTGCCAGCTACAACGCGGCTCTGCACTTGGGCATTCAGCATCGACAGGTTAGATGCTGAGATACAGAGCACAGCATAGCGCAAACAAGGCGAGTGGAAGGATGCGTCTATGAATGGCAGAGAGAACCCCGGCAGGGTGTAGCGCACATGGCTCTGAAAATGACAGAAGTAGGTACCTTCACGATGAGATTCGAGATCAAGAACAGGAGAGAGTCGTGTATGGTCCTGTACATGCGCGTTATAGTCCAGCACCCGGGTTTTGGCAGATATTATCACTGTCTCGGGCGTATTCTGCTGCTGCTGCTGCTGCTGCTGCTGAAACGATGCTCCATTGACGTTCCGAAAACTATAGTCGACACCATAGCTGCAATCCAGCGATAGCCTTGTACAGGCCCGACAGCGCGGCTTTGTCTCATCGCACTGACGACAAGGGTTAGAATCTACCGGCTAATAACCTCCTAGAGAATTACACAACTGACCCGCTTGCCTCTTCTGCGACATGGTTTGCAACCGGAGTGACTGCGATGGATCTTGGGGGCCTTGGGGCTTCTCGCTGCAGGCGCTTGCACCGGCATCTTCCGGCGGAATGATTAGGGTTGCATGTTGCGTCCACGGAGGAATCGCAAACGTCGAAACTCGAGCATGAGATAAATAGGATAAAAATTACGCCCAATACGGATCGGTCTTTCAGATTGCTTTTTATGGATATATTTTACGCCGGATGTGTATTATCTTGTATAGTCGGTTATTTGAACCACGGGTCAGCTTCTTGCTTATAGGATGATTCTCGGTTCTGATGGTAACTGGTATGTTTGTACGTTCAATCCTTGCTTGTAACGGGAATTCTAAATAATGGCGTTTCTGTAATGGTTAGATATCGTCAACCGTGCCCTACTTGTCTACTTGCTAAACCAAACCCAAGAGTCAAGCTGCCTTGATTGTATGGTATCTAGGAGCCACTGGACCTTATATGTAGCTAGTCTCCCTACCTGAGGCCCAATTTCAGGTCTTTTGTTTCCATCCTCAAGCACTCTGAACATCCATCTCCTCACTCTTTAACAACCCACGATTCTTATCTCTTTTTTGTCCTTAGAGAAGGTGATTGAAATCTGCTGATTTTGCGCCTGTGACACTCCAGATGGCAACCTTCCTTAGAGCCATGAACGCGCAGATGCGACGTATAGATCTCTGAAAACCTCTCGGACCGTTATTCATAGCCCTACTAGCGCATACTGGGAGTAAAGGATAGTCTATAGACCACCCCGAGCGGGGAAAGAAAATAGCCCTAACCCGTCTGGGGCAAATCTTACGCCCGTATCACTCAGTACGATATTGACCATCCAAGCATGATTCTGGCTAAGCAACTTCCGGGCCTCAAGGAACAAGTTTTGGGAGTATTTAAACCCCTTCCTGGTCTTCTTCCAGACAGTCCTTCCTGCCCATTAAAGACTTCTCATTCTAGGGATCGATATAAATACAAGACGAGATACAATGTCACACGCCGTATGGACAAAGTTACTTGCAGATGTCGATGCCGCCTCCATTCAGAGGTCGTCGCAGACGCTGTCAGTCATCGCCGGAAATGCATTCATCTACGGAGGGGAACTGCGTCCGCGTGAACCAGTGAACTCAGCTGTGTACCGTATAGCCGTTGACCGTGGTATGTATGGAAAATTATCTAACTGCGGAATAGGAGCAAGGCCATACTGCAACGATGCTAACTAACACACGTAAACCAGACGAAGTCTCGAACAATGAAGGGCTGTCTGCATTGGACAACCTACCGAACCCTCCACAACCAAGAGTCGGGACTGCATCGACCGTAATCCACGACAAGATCTACGTATTCTCAGGCCGTGGCGGAACAGCCATGGCCCCGATCGAAGAAGCAGGATCCTTCTGGGTTTTCGACCCGAATGCCGCGACCTGGTCCCAGGTCAAGCCGGCAGACCCGCAGCGTCCTTACCCGGTGGGACGCAGTTACCACGCTCTCAGCAACGACGGCAAAGACACGGTCTTCCTTCATGCTGGTTGTCCCGAGAAAGGTCGTCTGTGCGATCTTTGGGCGTTTACTGTTTCCTCCCGCGAATGGCGGGAAATGCCCTCCGCTCCCAGGCCCGAACGAGGCGGGCCGTCGATGGCATATGCAGAGGCGAAGCTCTACCGCATGAATGGCTTCGACGGGAAGACCGAGCAAGGCGGCGCATTGGACGTGTTTGACCTTGAGAAGGAGATTTGGAGCTCCATTATCTATCCGGCAGATGGTATTTCAGGGCCGGCTGCCCGTAGTGTGAGTTGTCTACTGCCGCTCACGGTTCGAGGGAAGTCGGGTCTAGTCACAATGTTTGGTGAGCATGATCCCAGTAGTCTGGGTCATCAGGGTGCTGGGAAGATGCTCTCAGATGCATGGTTCTT
Source organism: Aspergillaceae sp. MA 6039 (assembly GCA_003004485.1). NCBI lineage: Eukaryota > Fungi > Ascomycota > Eurotiomycetes > Eurotiales > Aspergillaceae > Aspergillaceae sp. MA 6039. Next base: position 173,120 of record PQMF01000015.1, on the reverse strand, counting down.
TGACATCGAGTCCCAGCAATGGGCGCAGATTCGGGTAGACGCGAAGAATACGCCGCCTGCTCGGGGCTGGTTTGCTGCAGATGTAGGTTCAGACCCTTTGCATCCTCATATTGTTGTTCATGGTGGGCTGGCCGAGTCAAGTGAGCGCCTGGGGGATGTATGGCGGCTTGAATTCGAGCAGTAAATAAAGTCATGTCAAAACAACAAGCAATGCGCGTGTCTCAATTTCATCTATCTTGGTTAAAGCACAAACAACATTCATAAAAAGACGTAGGGGGATATAACATAAGCACGTATGAAGACATAACTTAAGCGTTTATCAATCCAGACATTCGCGTATATCAATGTCTATGTATAAAGGGGGGGAGAAAAAGCACCTCGAACTTGTACCTGAAATTACTCCTTCATCCACTGCAACACTCTCTTCAAATCTGGTCTCTTGACTGGTTTAACCAGGAACGTATCAATTCCCGACCTATACGCCGCGTCTTGCACATCGGCGCTGTCCAGCCCCGTCAAGGCAACGATAAACGCCGGCCGCCACGAAGCCTTGGACGCCTCGTCCAGTTTACTTACATAGTCTCTTTCGAAGCGCCGGATTTGGCGCGACGCTTGGATACCGTCCATGACAGGCATTGAGAGATCTGTTTCCGTTGGTCAGTATAGTTAGAAAAGGGAGAGAGCTATTTGTGTACGTGCCAATTACGATCGTCCCAATCTGGTCAGGATGGGATTTGTACGCTTCTAAGGCCTCAAGTCCATTTCTCCCAGTCATATGATTGTATTGCTCCTTTTTGACTTGAGCAAGAAGTAATTGGAGGTTGAGTTCATTGTCGTCAACCAAGAGAACGGCAGTTTTGCTCTTCGCAAAATTTTCAGTCTGTTGAGGCGACGCAGTTCCTCCCCCAGCTTCCTCACTAGAAACAGGCATCTCGTTTTCCTTGTTTTCTCGACTGCGGCGAGACCTGCGATCCGGGCTATTCATCGTCTCCATCGTCGGTCGTTTACTAATCGTGATCCGCTCATCTTGTGTATCCATTGAGCTGATGTCAACCGGCAGGTGAGAGGATTCGGGCAGTTCTACCCAGCGTGTTGGCTCCACTTCTTGGCTATTGTGGTCTTTTTGACGTTTCATACACAAGTCTAGGGCTTTGGCTAGCTTTCGAGGGCCACAAGGTTGACTGATAAACTCGAAAATGGATGCTTTCCCACTGCCCTTAGCGGACGCAAACATGTTATGGGCGTGCTCTGGAGACGGGCAAAGAACGACAACAGGAGAAGCACATCCCCGTGATTCCACGAGATGCTTTTCAATATTGTCCAATTGTCGTGCTTCCTCGTTCGGGTGATCCAGGTCAGTCCTGATCACCAGATAGAAGTCCATGATTTCACCCTGCAAAGAGGGCGCCGACACGACATTGAGGTCGAACCAACCATGACACAATCGCTCCAAGGCTGAGTACATGGTTTTGTCTCGTGGAGTAACAGGTTCCGACTCAAAGCCGATCAACCCGATCTTCTTCCCACTCGTCAATGCCCTGAGAGAGTCGAAATCCGACTCCGCTATCGGATCTTCGCTCTGCGTAGGAATAGGGTGGTGGGTGAGTGTTGTCCGAATCGTAAACTCAGTGCCCTTCCCTGGCGCTGAGCTGACATCAATAGAGCCATTAAGAGAGCGAACGGCCTGTCGAACAATGCTCAGTCCTAGCCCACTCCCAGAGGCAAGACCATCTTCCTGAGTAAATGGCGTGAACAAATCCTTATGTAGGTACTTCGACCCAATACCCTTTCCAGTGTCTTTCACAGTAAGTTTAATGTCAAATTCCACCATCTGGCTGTCAGAGCTTTCTCTTTCAGGCTTGGTCTTGGCATCAGAACTGGAGTTAGTAGAGCCGGCCTTCGGCGACGAGATCAAAGCCAGATAAATAAATCCCGAGGGAGTGTACTTGAGCGCATTTCCCAGCAGGTTCATCAGGATACGGCGCCAAGCACCTGGCTCAGTCTGGAAAGACCACTGCCTAGTCCCTAGGATATCAAAGATCACCGTCACCGGACCCAAAGGCAAAGTGGCTCTTCTCGGCGAGCTGGAGTCTTCGGGAGACTGATCCAGAGCCTGTGGACGTTTGCGAGGATGGGTATAGAAACAGTATCCGGCAAACACACTTTCGATCACTTCTTCAAGGATGGCGTCGAGCTTCACATTGTGGCCTGGTAGCTTTTCGTCTTCCCGTTCAGGTCTGATCAATCCTTGCTTCGGATTTGCGGGAACCTCCTTTCCTCCGCTTTCAGCCCGCCCCCGTCTGTCCTGTCGAGACCATTTCCTGGATTTCTTCACCGAGGCAAAGTCCAACAAGTGATTGATCGTATCTAGGAGCGTTCGCCCGCAAGACTCGATTGTGTGCACCATTCCATGCTGCAAGGCGTTCATGGCCGTATCGCTAAGAATGTCTGCAGTACCCAGAATCCCATGAAGGGGATTTCGCAGCTCGTGGGATATGCTGCTAACTAGGTTCGTCTTTGCTTTCTCCGCCATTTCAAAGTCCAGCCGATGTATCTCCGCCATGATACTGTTCCCAAAGGCGGAAATGTAGGTAAGCTCATGCTCGGAAGTGAAAATGCGCGCTGGATTGTTCGTCCACACAAGGCTAGCAGCAAAACACCCTGCTTTGGGAATGTCCGTTACTGGTAGTACCAGAATGCTCCTTGCGTCGGGGAATAATCTAATCAAATATTCAGCATCCTGCTTCACGCTTGGCCTGTTGCGCTTCTTCCGTGGCTTGGGTTTTCCAATTCTTGATCTGACGACATTATTCATGGGACGGCCCGAGTTGGAACGGTTCTGGGACAAGGACCCGTCGCTGCTAAAGTCATCGGAGACCGATTGATCCGCGTGATAATTGAAGATCTTTCCACGAGGATAGCGACGTAGGAAGCCCTTAAGGACCGGATCGGGGATTACAAGCTGACGATTGTCCATGATTTCATTTTCATTGTTGACGCTAGACCTTGTCGAAGTTGAATGTCCCAAGGCCTTGCACATCGGAGTTAAATTCTGGTTCCCCGATTGGAGCCGGTTCGGAGAGCTCGACTCGCGGCTTTCATCACTGCTGGACGCCTCTTCTCGCGAATCGTCTCCCGACGGGCGTCTCTTCTGGTCGGTGACAAATTCACCGAATGAGGCGGGGTTCGCATCAAAGAAGACCACGCCCTCAGCCTCGACGGACTCACGAATCAAGTTTGCTGCACGAGAGAACACATTCCTGATAGCAGCGGAGTGTACATCATTATTTTCCGCCGGAGAGTCACCGGATTTGAACTGTGCTAAGAGTTGACTATTGTTTTCTTGCGGCACGTCCTTAGATCTCACGGGCAATTGATCGCTATTGTTCTGACTGCCAGAAGAGTCATGAGACACCTTTTTGGAAAGAGGCGGTCGATTTTTGCCCCCGTTCGATTCCGGAGCGAAGGTGAAACCACGTCGGGGCATTTGTCTCGGTGTTCTAGCCCCGTCTTCATCCTCTTGGATATCCTGCTGGTGTTTATTTAGCTGACCCTCTGCCAGCTCACCGGAGACCTCCGTGGCACGATGCTGCCTGCGCGCCTCTTGCCATGAGTCCCGAAGGGTCGTTTTGCCTTCAACGAAGCTTCCGAGGCCGGTGACCATTCGACTAGTTTGGCGGTTCCGGTGTTTTGACCGTTTCATATCTAGGTGTTCCATGACTGCCGCTGACATATCTTTCAAGAATTCACGATCAGCTTCGCAGAGCCCCTCTGTCCTAGGCTGAGGGTCCAAGACACTGTAGGAGCCAATGATTACTCCCTTGGGACTAATAATCGGGACCGCGGCATAGAACCGCGCCTCAGCGAGGGGATCAATAACACGGATTTGTCTGAACACCTCATCATTCTTGACATCTAGCACCACCAATGGGTTACCGTTTATCAATATATCGTCATCCAAGGCCTCCAGCGAAGGAACTCCCAGAACTTGTTGACAAAAACCTTCACCTTTGGGGAAGGCACAGGATCCTAATAGCAATCGATCTTTGTCGTTCTGGTAATGACCGCCGGAAAGACTGAGTGACTGAATTGCTTCAGCTAGGATATGTTGATGTGTCTGGTCAAAGAGAGAAATCATCGCCCGCTGCGCACGGAGTCGGATGGCGCCCAGTTGGGCGAACGCCGTGAGGGCGGGATCGCGGGACGCTTTGGGGGCAGTAGGCTTATCCGAGGGAGCGAAATGCGCATCGCGATGATCGAGAGGGATATATCTTAGCGTTCCTGGGAGTCAGCACTCATTGAACCGTGGGCCGCGGAGGAAGGGACAGCGGCAAATAGACACTACCTCTGATAGACTCACTTGTAGAATTCGCGCTCTTTAACCAACTTGAACGGTTCTGTGTCGGGTTCTGGAGTGCCAGACATGGTGGAGGATAGAGAGAAAGACACCCAATGGCGGAGGAAGAGGGAAGGGAAAAGATGGAAAATGGGTGATATATATACCATGGCTGTAGAGGCGGCTGCCGAAAAGAGCAGGGAATGGAATGGTATGATGTCATTCCCGAAAGTGATATTCGGTGGGTTCCGCGTTGCTTATCTAAGGAAAGGGTCTGAAGTAGGGCTGAACCCCTGTTCGATATGTCATATAGCGTATCTAGCGTCCATGCGCGGTGAACTCTCCGGCCAGCTCATCCTTTGGGCCCCCAAGGCTTCGCATTGCCAATCCATCTGGCTCAATGAGCGACTCGCGAGACCGTTTCGGATTCGCCTCCTCCGAAACCCCGAACAGCGCCTGGTAATGGTTTTGATGCCGTGTTTGTTCGGGTGGTACCGAGGCGGAGCTGACAAAGCTGGACCGGTTATTCTTGTCGCCTCCCAGCATCCATGAAAATTCGGAATCTGCCAACGGTAGGCGCGGGGAACGGCGCGATGGTAGTGGTTGCTTGGGTTTGGCCTCGAGATTTTTCAAAGACTGGCGTTCTGCGGATGATGGTGTCCGTGAGTCTTTCACAGCTCCAGTCTTACTCGTGCTGCTCGTATGCTCCCTGGGTACGTCTCGCTTCTCTGGCTCTGGCAGAGGAGCCGACGGGTCTTCAAGGCACACCTGAACGGATTGGACCCTCGTGAGAGCCCTTTTTACGGCAGCCGCGTCGTCCTTTTCAACGTTCATGTTCGATGTATATGACCGTAGATCGTTCATGGCTTCGCTTAAAGACCTGGCAAATAAGCGATTCCGTCCTTCCAGTTCATCGACTCGTGTGCGTAGATCAGCTACAACCGATTCCTCCGCCCAGGAGGCGTCGTTTGCATGGCCATTATCATGTCCATCCGGGCGTGGGAGCGGCTCCGGCTGAATTCTCTGCTGCATGTTCCTTCTGGCTTCGCTCACCGCACCTCGCACAACCTTTGCTACTCCCCAGGTTTCTGTCCGCCGCTGGATACCTTCGGAGACATCCTGGAAAATCGTTTCGAGACCCCTGGCGCTGTTGCTCGCCGGGGATCTGGCAGGTAAGATGCCTTCGCGCATATCTTTCCAGTCACCAAGCTGCTGCGCTCTTCTGCCTACTCCAGGTTTGGCACCCGCTTGGCTGAGACGGCTTGAAGCGTCAGGGGGCTTGCCGGAATATTTCGAGATGATAAAGTTGCCTCTGTCGGTTGTTGGGTTCTGTTCCAAGTAGATCGCATCATAAACAAAGCTTTGTGGTGCATAGGGCTGCGGCGAGGGATAACGTAGCAGGGTTGTCAGAACGCTCGAGCAATCAGCCTCCAGCACTAGAAGACATTAGCAAACAAGCTCTTGATCAGAGGGCTAGGTGCGAGTGAACAAACATCTCCAACGAATTCGCAGTAGCATTGCAACACAGACAAAATCGACGAGCTCTGATCGTAAACCCTCCGCAAAGAGATGATCCCACATCACGAGCACATCCTCAAACGGGAACTCCCGGCCAAATAGTAGACGCATCCAACGACTTTGTCATATCATTAGCATGGCACATAAAACACCAGGGCAGTATCTAGAGGGGGAACCTACGTCAGGAAAATCTGGGGTAGAATCTCCAAAGCTTGCAGATGATCCGCCAATTCCAAATCCGTGGTCGATAACAGTTCTTCATGGATATACTGACACCGATTCACAATAGGAATGGCATCCATAGTACCGCTTGAAGAGCGCTGCTCGCCGTGCTCGTAATAGGCTCGAGCGGTCTGCATGATCGAGCAGAATAGCATGAACGAGTCATGCTCGACGTGACTGGCATCCAAAAGAGCTCGCATCAAGTCATCCTCTCGATCCGTTGAGCCCTTCCCCAGCGAACTGGGCTCGATCGAATCCTGGTCAACTACCCACAGAATAGGCGCCAGCAGCTCGTGCATGCCCTGCCGGTACCCTAGGTCCGGATTCAACTTGACGTAAATGAACAATACATTGATCAATTTCTCCTTGGTCGCAGGCTCGCGGAAGAAGGGATTCTCCTGCAGACATCTGTCGACGTCCTGAGATATTTCCGCCCTCATCTGTTCATCGCGTCGTAAGGTCTGCCACGGTGACTTTGTACAGGGTGGGTGAGCACGTTATTTCTCTTTGTACTCTTTACACGGAACCACAAGAGCGGACTAGGGAAGGAGCAATATCATACCTCCTCGTCATCCGCCAACGGATCGATGGTGGATTGTAAATCGTCCGGATGCTCGATGTATTTCAGGAAATGCTCTCGGAGTGCTGAATAGGCACTTCGCGAATCGTGGACCTTTTGTAGCCATTGCGCCCGGTCGAGGTCATCGAAAAGCAAGAATGCCTACAGTTTGTCAGCATGGCGTGCCAGGAAAGCCGCAAATATCCCGATATGCTTCTACTAGACCTTCCAGTAGACCGATCTCAATCCTTCGCTGCAATTATTCCCTTTTTCCGACTTGAGCGCTTCGCGGAGGTCGGTGGGAGAGCCGTTGTCGTCGCAAAACAAAGCCGTCCATCGCTTTCTTAAAACAGTTAACGTAGTATTCTTCAAATGGGGTGTTCCTCTCTAGATTATAATACCTCGTATCTTCAAGGGACCTCATTAGGAGGTAGTGTGGCCCGAGAGTTGTTGAAAAGTGGTTGTGGTAAACAATTACGACATGAGGTCGACTTGGAGAAAGCCGCGGGGAGCGCCTCGGAAGGACGTCAACTTTTCAACGCCTGTGCGCTTGGTCGCGTCCTGTGCATACTCGCGCTCTAGTGTTGAAGGAAATTATTCTTACATTCTTTTTATTTGCTTATCTTTCTTTCGCTTTGCATAAACTGGTTTGCACAGTTGTGGCAACATCGTCACAGCATCCCCCACATGTCATCCACCGACAACGACTCGCCATAATGTCTGCCGATTTATTTGCAGAATTCGGTCTCAATTCGGCAGCTGCTCAATCAGCAGGTGTTTCCGGTCAGCAGAGACTCCAGACAAGCTCTCTTATTCCTGATCTGGACATATCGGAAGACGCGGACTTTGCCGATTTCACAAGCCCGAATCAATCAATACCACAAGCCACTCAAACAGGACGCTCAAATGGGGCTCAGAGACAATACGACGACAATGTGTTGTTTGATGCAACGCTCGAGATTGCATCCAATGCTGAATCCGACGATTGGGGCGATTTCGAGACCGCAGAGCCATCCGCGGCGGCGCCGAATTCAATAGGACCTGTTCATGCGTTGAATCAAATGACCGGGGGAGTGCAGGGGCATCACAAAAGCCCTGATATTCTGTCGAGGGATCTCGACTTGTTGCAGTCGCTGTCAATTGAGGATAAGAAGCCACCAGCGACGGCGACGAAGGCGCGAACAACGAATGCAGCATACAGGAAAGGCCTGGCCCAGAATCAGCGTAACCGTGGCCCTGCTGCTCCGACAAGACCACCGCCACCACCGGAGGAAGATTCCTTTGGAAACTGGGGAGACTTTATTGATGGACCTCCTACGCAAGCTCCTACATCAACACAAGCCGCGCCTTCGGAGACGTCGAGCAAACCACAACCTGCACCAACAAAAGCATCTTCTGGAGGTTTCAGCAAACTCAGTCAAGAACGTGTGCCAGCCAGTCAAGTACGACCAACCAACATCCCACCCCCATCGGTTCTACTGGAAATGTTCCCCCGAGTACTGGACCACCTACGACAGCAAGCGACGCAAGCGCGAAAGAACCCCAGCAAAAAGAAGCTCTTGATGCAGTCGCATTATCCACCCTGATTATCTTGAAAACAGCCGCACGCATAATTGCCGGCCGCACCCTCCGCTGGAAGCGCGACGCCATCCTAAGCCAAAGCATGAGAATCGGCCCAGCCCGATCCGGGAAACCCGGCGGCATGAAACTCAGCACCGTCAACAAGAACGAGGACATCAAGGAACAGCAACAAGCCGTGGACGTGATCACCATGTGGCGCGACCGGGCCGCACTGTTCAGTTCTGTCGTTCAGGCGTCCGGAAAACGTCCGGTTCCTGTCATCGCGGAGAACATTCGGGCTATAACCGCGAGTCCGGGGCAGGGGGCTCTCAAGGCCTCTCACGCCTGTGCGCTATGTGGGTTGAAACGCGATGAGCGTCTGCCCAAGGTGGATGAAGGAATTGAGGATAGTTTTGGAGAGTGGTGGACGGATCATTGGGGGCATACGGATTGCAGGGACTTTTGGGAGAGTAATTACAAGTTACTCGACCAGAGATAGGTGGCTTTATAGAGCAGGGGTTGATTCAGAATATCTGGTACGCTTACTATCTACACTCATGCATGGCTGTCACGATGCCAGAAGTCAAAAGGACCATCGATGAGGGGGTACATGCAGGATCCAGAGCAGGTCAAATGGCCGTGAAGAGCATCATCATCGTCATCGACGGACATAATGTCGCATACTCTGCAGTGCTCGGGACGATAAGCTTATCAGCCTTGAGTCCAGGGAGTGAGTCTACTCCGTATACTCCGTACAACAGGAATCGCCTATTAATATTGAATGCTGGATTACATTACGATTATGCGGTATAAGAACGTCCTCTTGAATGTCTCAATTTTTACTACGTTCTTACTCCGTGTATCACTATATCGTAGCCCGTCTTGGTCACCTCCAAAAAGCGATAACCGATAAGACAAGGTCTCCCCTCTCTCACGTTCGCAGTGCAGCTGACAGTCATCCTGTCCCTTATTATTCTTATTGGACCTTAAAATAGTCCCAGAAATTCTTATCCTTAACCTATAAGTCCATCGTAGCCTGTTCGGGGCGGCTCCAGCGGCGGTGTACTTCTTTTACTTCGACGTAACTCGTCCTTTCTCCCCTCATTTTCATCTTCGCCCTCGTCTTCTTCATCTTCCTTGCCTTCTTTTCCGCCAACTACGCCCTTTTCAGCTTTCTCTCTATATCTCTCTTTAATTATTTTAGATATCTGAATCCTCGTTTTATATCCTCTCGATCCCCCGGACCGTTAGCGTTTCCTTGCACCTCCGAAGGTGACCTCTGTATTCTCCGCTCGCTCGCCCCGCTGGATCGGAGGACGATTGATGGTCACGACAGCGCAGTAAGACTTGTCTTTACTCTATTATTCTGGCTGCGTGTAATCGTCAGGAAGCTGCTGTGTCAGAAACTGCAAGTCTTTCGAGCTTTTCTTCTAGAGACGAACGGACGTCTTCATTTAAAACGTGTCCGACAAAGGAGCTTCAGGAGCTAGTTACCGAGTTACACCTGTTTGTCTACCTGTCTGTCGCAAAACAGACGAAAAAGCCGGGCAGGAACATAAAAGCTCCATCAATAAATCCCTATCGACATTCTCTCATTCTCGTTCTACCGCCGTCTTTTCGCTTTCCGTTTCAACACCCTCCAGTTCGATACTACTGGAACTCGTCACGCCGCATCCGTATCTCTTCTACTTCTCTAGTTGGGAATAAGACGAGTTCACCATGGGTCTGTCATACAATATATATCTCAATTCCAACAAGATCTTTGGGTGCAAGGCGTGCAAAACGCATCTTGCAGACTATAACGACATCGTGAGCCGGGTGAGTATAAGGACCATTGTCAAGACTATGGTTCCTCCTGTCTAACTTGAATATGCTGGTAGGATTTCCGAGGCCAACATGGCAAAGCATTCCTCTTCAACTCCGTCGTCAACATCACCCAATCGGAAGCCGTGGAGCGGAGTATGACGACCGGAAGACATGTGGTTCGGGATATTGCGTGCCGGCAGTGCAAGGAGACAGTAGGGTGGAAATACGACAAGGCGTACGAATCAGGCCAGAAGTACAAGGAGGGGAAGTATATCCTGGAGGAGGAACTATTGTGTGTGGTGTGTTAGTCCGGACTGTCGGCTGTCTGGCAGGTTTTCTTTGGTTTACGGTGTATGGGTGAAAGGCGTTGAATGGGGGCATGTTTCTGACCTTGTTTTTTTTGCTATTATTTACATCTCCCAGATGCAGACATACAGACAGGCTGGTTGAACGGGTGTACTCCGGAGTATGTATGCATACTTCAATGTCAGTCTACACTCTCAATGTGCCCCTAGTTGTCCTGGCTGCGCTCATGTATAATCTGCTTGGAACGCATCTAGACAATACCACACTATTGAGTCAGATTCGACAGTTTTGGTCGCCAGTGTCAAACATCATAGCGACATCTCCATACTAGAGCAGTGACGGCCACTTTGCAAACGCGCAGGAGGTAACTAGGGGGAGAAAAAGAGCAGAGAAAGCAGAAATGGCTAATCATCCTCTTATGATAACTGACCAATAACCAACTGAACCAAATGTCCATAAGTGTGGTTGACATGCTGGGTTCACTACTGTCTATTGTCTACTGTCGGGGCCCACCCGTGATCTCCTCTTTCTCTTTTCCTTTCCTCGACTTCATCTCTTCTTCTTCTTCTCTTCTCTTTCTCTCTTCATCCTCTATTCTTCGTCTTCATCCTCTCTTCGTCTCATCCTTTTCCATCCTTTCTTCCTCTCTCTCTCTCTCTCTCTCTCTCTCTCTCTCTTTCTCTTTCCTCCTTTCTTCCTCTCCCCGCTTCCTCCTCATCTCTTTCTCTTACTCACCCTCTTCTTCTCCCTCTCATCTCTTCTTCCTCTTTTCTATCCTACTATCCTCCCTCCTGTCTTCTCACACATCTTTTTATCACCCTCTCTTCTCTTTAATTGTCACCAGTTCCTCATCGCTCTTCTGCGCCTCTCGCCATCCGCCGCTCTTCATTTCGCCTCCCACTTTCCCCTCCGCTTCCTCCCTAGGTAAGTCGACATCGATACTCCATTCCCATTCACTGAAATAATATTTATGAATGTTTCAATATTCGAAAATTGTCTTTTCTTTGCTTTTTATCTCCCTCTTTGTTTTATCTCACTGATCTCTTCTTTGTCATTTGCCCTCTGCTTTTCTGCCCCCTTCGTTTGAGCCGTGCGACGCGCAGTAAACGAACGCCTGGAAACTAATTTTGCGCTTTCGTGCAGTTTCTTGTCACCTTGACGCCGTCTCTCAAAAGGATATTCCCCAATTTTCGGGTCTTTTTCTTTCGCCAAAAAAATCTTCCGATCTATATTCTGAGATCTTAATTTTTTATTTCCCAAAAAATAAAAAATAAATAAAAAAACACAAGTTTTTTATTTTTTACGAAAATTTTTGATTCACAACCATGGACGCCTCCGATATTCACGAGACCTCCCCCGTCGTGGACGAGCCCATGACCGACCTTAATGTCGATATGGTCGACCAGAGCGACATCGAAATCACCCCAAAGACTGAAGAGGAGTACGCTCAGGCGATGCTCACTCTTCGCGCCATCGTTTCCTCCAAAGAAGCCGGTATCATCATCGGCAAGTCTGGTAAGAATGTGGCCGACCTGCGCGACGAGACTGGTGTCAAAGCGGGCGTAAGCAAGGTCGTCCCTGGTGTGCACGACCGTGTCTTGACTGTCACGGGCCCCTTGCAGGGCACCGCCAGAGCCTATGCAATCGTCGCCAAGAGTTTGGTCGAGGGCGCTCCCCAAATGGGCATGGGTGGCATTGTCTCCAACAACGGAACTCACCGTAAGTGATAATTCAGGCCCGCTCTGTCTAAAGATCCATTGGTGAAAGTGTCGCTAACTTCTTTGTGTCTCTTAGCTGTTCGCCTTCTTGTCTCCCACAACCAGATGGGCACCATTATCGGACGTCAGGGTTTGAAGATCAAGCACATCCAGGATGCATCGGGCGTTCGCATGGTCGCGCAGAAGGAAATGCTTCCCCAGTCGACTGAGCGGGTCGTGGAAGTGCAGGGCACTCCGGAGGGCATTGACAAGGCCATCTGGGAAATTGGCAAGTGCCTTATCGACGATTGGCAACGGGGCGCCGGCACCGTGCTCTACAACCCGGCGGTTCGCTCTTCAGTCGGTACCGGGCCCCTCAACCAGGCTCCAGCAGTTACCAGCAACGGATACGGCAGTCGCCCCTTCAACCGAACAGGCAACGGAGCCGACTTCAGCGACCAGACTGGCGGTCCTGGCTACGGCCGGCGATCCAACTCCGACGTCAACCGTGGTTACCCGCTTGTCACCGAGGATGGTGAAGAAATCCAGACGCAGAACATCAGCATCCCCGCGGACATGGTGGGATGCATCATTGGCCGCGGTGGAACCAAAATCACAGAGATCCGGAGAAGCTCTGGTGCGCGCATCTCGATTGCGAAAGCCCCTCACGACGAGACGGGAGAGCGCATGTTCACCATCATGGGAAGCGCCCAGGCGAACGAGAAGGCCCTCTATCTTCTATATGAGAACCTGGAAGCCGAGAAGACCCGCCGCAGCCAGCTGCCTCAGGATCAGGAATGAGATTTCCCAGACTTATGCCGTTGATATTTTTTTTGACTTTATCTCGCGAGCTTTCGATGACGCTTTCCATGATTTTTGTCCCGAAATTTTACGGCCGTGCGATCTGGACAGTTTAATTACTTTTCCTTATCGTCTCATGTCTTCTCTTTTGCTGTCTTTCCCCCTTCCCGCATTATGTGGCTTCCTCGGCATACGGGAAACAAGAGTCTGGATACCAGAACCTGATGGTCCAGCATGGATTCGACCTGAGTTCGCAAGAACCCACCATCTCTCGTCATGACCTCATGTTAATCACCTTATCTTGCTTTCGACTATCACACATCTGACTACCTCTGGATTCCGTCCCTCTTTGTCTCCGTTGTCCATTTTACCTTTCCTCTCATATCCGAACTCGAAAATCTAAAAACAACCTTTCTTCACTACTTCCGTCTTTTTCTCTCCCCCTAATTGTCTTTTTTATCTTTTATCTATCAACCCGTCATTTGTTTCTGTCGAATGTTCCCTTTCCTCCTGTCAGCGAACATGTATATCCAGAGATTCCTGTTTCCTACCAAAAATGAAAAGAAACGAAACGAAACATCGATTTCTATCTGTCTGCGCTGAACTGAAAAAAATCAAAGTAAACTGTTAATACTAGCCCAAACTCCTTGAGCAGTAATCTTGGCCCTCTGATCAGAAGCACAACCAGGGGCATCGATGTGTGTTGGTTGACACTATTGAAGACAGGCATTAAAAATGATAGACACTGTTCAAGACAGTAAAGTGAAACTTCTCTGAACAGGAGACTGTTTCCTGCCAAAAGGCCAATATTCTTGTACTTTGTGTCAGTTACCCAGGTCTGCTCACCTTGTGCTTTATCTTTATGACCCCCAATAATTGGAAACACTGCTGTCTGTGCCATAGATAGGAGCTGTAGATAAACTGTTGAAAAGAGTGGACCTAAAGATTACTGCTAGACTACAAAGGACCATGGCCGCTCTTGAGCAGCCATAACGAGTGTATTAGGTATCTCTGTCGACACCTACCATTGCTGGTATTTCAGTCACAGCACTCGGAATCGTGGCCATGCAAATTGACGACTGGACCTTGTTCATTATTCATCAATCTGTTGCTTCAGGATGCATGATCCAATGAAGTAGTAGTGCCAATCGATCGGGTGTTTGCTAAGAGTTCACAACCTTTGGAGGTATCACACTGGCTGTAATAACTGTCTAAGTGGCAGTGTCTCCAAAAGAGTAGGAGAAGTTGGGTAACCTTGGGTATTCTCACTTGGATGTGCCAGTGAATGTTCTTTTGTCACATGATCAGTCCGAGGGCTTTCCTGGTCCTGTACAGTCTGTTAGCATGAATTCTATATGGAGGACATGTATAGCAAAGACACTGTACTCACCTTTGATTCATTACCTCAGGGACCAGGATTTCCTGGAACGTCTGAAAATGGCCAGCTATCCATTTCTCCTTAGGGCTAAGCGTTTGAAAGATATCCTAGGTATCTTCTTTGCTATTAGCCCCCCAATAAGTATTTGGTGGTGCAGCGGCGCGATGGATAACTGCGGTGTTGTCGAGAAGAGAGGAAGAGAGAGCGAAGACAGAATGTAACTGTGCAAAACAGCTTTGTGGGTTCTCGCTAGGCAAGCTAGGGCAGGAAAGGGCTCAACAGAAGATGAATGTACCTTTTCATTGATACTGTATGTTCTTCGCAGTCATTCTTGATGTAAGTATACCAGTGGGGCACGCGCTGGCAATCCTACCAATGATAGGGACCCTACGAGTTTTGGTCCCACTTTTAGTTTGCGTACTATTCCTAAAATGGCAAATGGAAGAGGACATCGATCAATACTCAGAGTACAGATGGCGGACCACAGAGCATACTTCTTAGGGCCATAGTCAATTTAAATCAGGCTGCGCTCTGTGCTGTCTTCTGGGAAGAAAGGAACGACTTTAGCAAGACGTCAGCCCTCGCAAAACTGGAAGGGCAATCACCAGTCATTTGCGGTCACCAAATGGATACGGCAACGGTCTAGGGCTTGACTTTCCGCTTTGTCTTTCACTGGCTCAGAGCTAAGATAATTTAGGGAAAATAAGCGATATGTGTGTTTTCTGGGTTACTCTCTAAACCAAGGATCGTTTAAGATTTCTCTTGCTGACGCCCTGACGGATGGCTCAAAACAAAGCAGTCTTCCAATGATTTGCCCCAACTGAACTATATCTTCCCTGGTCAAGTCTTCCTTCCGCTCACCATCGAAGTACGTTTCTTCTAGCCATTCTTGCAACGGGGGTCCTGGGTCTTCTGCACTAGTTATGTTGTTCATTGTCTTCCATTGGTCTAGCCATCTCTCAGGTAGGGCATCACTTGCCATCTTCCGCATTTGACTGACGAGAATTACGGGCGTTGTAAAGAGGCTGTCGAAGGGCGGTTGACCGACAAAAATCTCAAAAAGCTATCTCGCCTGTTAATCTCGTTCAAATGAAATCTGAACTTCCCGCTTTTAGTGATTCTGCCTACCATACAGCCCATGCTCCACAAATCCACACGATAATCCAAACGGTCTCCAAATATAACTTCAGGCGCCCGAACTGGTAGCGGTGTGTGAAGAGTTTGAGGAACAGTCGAGTGCAAAAATGATTCGCCGAAGTCGATAATCTTGATCTGATTCGACGTCCGCCAAGAATGTGTCCGGTATAGGGCAGGCCTGACAATATACTCGGGTACGCCAGGCTCTAGGGCTTTTCCATCGCTTCTTTGGACAAGCCCAATTTCCGGTTGCCCTAGCATCTCAATGAACCCCTTCTCAGAGGTATTGTCCATACAGGGTATGGTGAAAGCCAGATTGCCAGTGTGGAGGTCTATAGCAGGTAAGAACTATTCCAAGTTATTCTAAAGAAGAAAGATGCAAGCATGACGCACCTCCATATCCAATTCCCTGGTGATGCAAACTGTCAAGTCCAACAAGAGCCTGTTTCGCAATGGCCTTGGCGAGCTTTCCAGGGAGCCTCCCATCAGGGAAGCGTTCATCGGCTGTGTCAGAAACACGAGGTCCTAGAACCTCAAATACCATGCATTTATGTGTCCCGTTCAGGCCCTCTAAGGCGAAGTCATCGACCATGCGCAGGATGTGTCGAGGGCTGCCGTGTATGGATGCCAATTTCTTCATGACATGGAGCTCTCGGTTGTTCCCCTCATTTTCTCTCTCAGAAACAGAGACCTTGACGGCGACGTAAGTCCCATCTCTGAAAGTAAATTAGCTGGATTGAGCTGGAACTGAAGGCAGCAATGTAACTTGTATAACCTTTGGTCTCTTGCAGCCCAAACTGTCGAGTAACCCCCCCAGCCTAATTTATGCAGTATCTTGTATCTCCCATTATCCAGGAAGCTCCCCAGCGTGATAGGGTGGTAGCCACCTTTTCCATAGCGGTGAAGAGGCTCAGCGTCAATGGTGGACTTATACAGGAATTGGTCCATCGGAGGCACTGTTGAAAAAAGGGAGGTGAAGTTGAAAGCGATAGGCAGCCGCGGAACGCTCCACGAGGCGATAGAGGATTTCATGATTTGTTTCGCCTTTCTTCCAACCCTCCTAGAGCTACCATACATTAGAGAGCTCCTTATTCCGTTCTCTGTAGCTCGCAATCTTCAAAGGCGAAATGGCTCCAGGACAAGAGGTCAGACGAGTTGGCAGCACAGTTGCAGGACTTGAAAACGGACATAAGTAAAAGCGTTCCAGGGAACAAAACGGCCCTCAGAACCCAGAAGAGGCCTTCCAGACGACACTCCAGGGGTTAGAAACGAAGATATGCAGCATCATCATAGACGGTGTATAACAACTACAGCAGACAAAGCAAGTCTAGTTCTATGTTGGGTTTGCCGACATCTAAACTTATTATTAAAAAATAAAAATAAAAAAATATGAAAGAAATGGAGAACAAAAAGACTCAATTCAAAAACCACGAATAATATCTATAAAAATGAACCACCCATATCCATCAAGTCAAGTCAAATCAGTCAGTCAATGCCATTAATTGTGTCCCGTATGATATGTCCATCTGTATGCGTGTGTATGTAATAGTGCAGGGTGACATCTCGTGGTCGTCATCAAATGAAATATGTGCGTGAAATATAGTCGCCCAAAAAAGGTCATGTATGTCATGGTGGAAAAAAAGGATAAACGCCCGCTTGAAGAAGTATCCAAATACCCGGGTATTGTTTTGGTTGATGCTGCGTTAGATCGATAGCAATGTATGTTGTCGTAATGCAATATGCAATATGCAGCTGAAAAGAGTAATGTAAATTATGGCGTAAGCAGCATTAAAGATGAACAACGTTCTCGAGGTTAACCATCGGCCTCGGTCTGATGCCAAACCGTCGCGTTCCCAGACTACCCGTCCTGGTGCGGTTCTGCTGGATGGGTGTGTAGCTGGACGCGGAGGCCATCTTCGTCGACGACGGTATGATCCTCGTTTGAGAGGGTAGCGGCGGCGGCGCCTGTTGAGGCGAGTCGGTCGTTTCCGCTACACCATTAGCCAGTGACGGCGTGCCCGTTTGGAAACCGTAGCGACGGGACCCGGCCTGGATACCTGACCGTGATGAGCCCGGGGTATAATTGACCGGGGCCATGAAGCTTCTGCGAAGAGGAATCCCAGGTAGAGAAGGTGTACGGGGGAGTGATGACCGCTGTGACTGCTGCTCCTGCTGCTGGGGCAGCGGCGGAGGTGCTTGTTGAGACGATGGGGTCTGTGGTGTTTGCGGCGTGAAACTCTGCTCTTGTGGCGAATTGGGCGCCGACGGTCGATACGGGATATATCCACTTGAAAGACGGTGTCGCGTATTAAGCCCGTTCGACGACGGGGTAGCTACGTCAGTCAGGGCTCTAGACAGCGTACGATTATGGGAAGCGCCTTTCTCAGCAGGTTCTTCTTCGACGGGTTTCTCTTCCATGGGGAAAGCGGGTGCCCGCATGGAGGTTGACAACCGCGAGGGCCGGCGTCTGGCAGCACCAGCCGTATTGGTTTGTGGTTGTGATGGCGTCTGGGGCTGTTGCGGAGATTGCTCTGACGGCTGCGGCTGCTCCTTGGGGGTCGTTTGCTTGGTATCAGGAGCCGAGGGAGACGCATTGTCATTGTTGGTTCCTGGACTGGTACCATTGACCAAGCTTGTCCGACGAGATTCCAAGCGGCTGATCACACGGTTCGTGCTCCGTCGCCGGATCATGCCCTCTGGCTCGAAGCTCGGGCTTCGCTGGAACGAAAGTACTGGAGTGGACGGCTCCTTGTCCATGTTGCCATCCCGCGGGGTGGTCTTTGCGTTTTCGTCTTGGTCTGATGAGCTCTGCTGCTGCTGATTGAAATGAGCATCGGATAGCGCAATGCACAGCTCTGTCAGCCCTCGACAGACGCTGTCCGCCTTCCGTTTGGACTGCTTATCAGGTGAACTGTAGCCATTGGCCACAGAGACACTTCCAGATGGAACAGAGCCAGAGTCCAGCAGGGCGGAAAGCGACTCCGCATCGTTCACCGTGGCCTCCAAGGTCCTGTACACTTCGTAGCTCAGAGCGCTTTTGGCCTTGGCCAGTGCCGATTGCAAAAGGGGGTGAACCTGGGCAGCGTCGGCGTCGGGAATTGCCATGTTTGACTTGCGTTTATGCTTGGGCGGCGAAGAAAAGGTGGTGATCGTGGTCGCGGCCGTCCGAGGTCTTTCAGCCGAGGACATCGCGGCTTGAGAGGATGGTGGTGGCTTGCCGGTCAATTCAAGGCTACGGATACGGGACTTGAGGTCTTCCAGCTCATCCCAAACGGTGGACGGGGCGTTGGTCGAGAGCGTCGACTCGCTTCCATCTTGCCGGGTCTTTTCCGGAGGCTTTTCTGCAGCCTCGACGCTAGGTTGGCGACTGCTTCGGATCGTCGATAGGGTGGATGTGCCAAAGGCGCGAGGTTCGTGCACTGACGACCGTCTGTCGACGTTAGTCGAGGCAGATTTAGGCGAGGCATCCGGACTGGTTCGACTCAATCTGCTTCGCGGCAGGCCAATGGTAGATCTGGAGCTGGAACCGATCGCGGTGGAATATCGCGACCGACCGGGATCTTCGAGAGGATGGGCGGAAGCCGAAGAGGAATGCGCCACGGAACCATAGGAGGTATGGCGAGCACGCAAGGGATTGTTGGTTCGTAGTTGTTCGGGAGAAGGGGTATTTCGACTGCTGTTGACCCGCGACGTCGGGGATCGCAAAGAGGCACCATTGAACCCGAATCGCGGCTATTTACGAAAGATTAGCCAGAGTTCTTTTTATAACCCCCTTCTTCCAAATATACTATGACACCTACCCGTCTGGATTCCGATCGCGTCAAGGAGTCGCGACGACTTGGGTCTGACTGAGCAATGTTCAAGAAAAGGTCTTCATTGCGAGAGGTCCCATTGGGATTATTGTTCTCGGCACCATTGCCGACGGCGCGACTCTTGGAGTCGCCAACGAAGGCTGACCTCGCAGGCGAATAAGTCATAGTGGACAATGGCATTGCGTCTTTCGCAAACGGACGAGATGCCTGCTGAGCGATGATTGTGGATCGTCTTTTTCGCTTCGCGGCATTGGTGCTCAACGCGTTGTTGGTAGTACTACCAGGCGTTGAGTCTCCCTCACGCGGCCGGAGATTATTCTGGTCGAGAGGGGCCAAGGGAGTGGAGGAAGAGTTTTGTTG
This sequence comes from Aspergillaceae sp. MA 6039, assembly GCA_003004485.1. Classification (NCBI taxonomy): domain Eukaryota; kingdom Fungi; phylum Ascomycota; class Eurotiomycetes; order Eurotiales; family Aspergillaceae; species Aspergillaceae sp. MA 6039. The sequence continues at coordinate 153,628 of PQMF01000015.1, read as the reverse complement.
TTGTTGTTGTCGTTGTTTTGGGGGTTGTTTGGGGGGTTGTTTTGGTGATGTTTCCGCAGGAGAAGATCGAGAAGCGACGTTTGGTAGACTGAAATTGGGAACAGAACGTCGCTCATGGAGGCGACGATCAGGAGATAAAGAGGAATCCGATGAGTCTGACGCAGAATTATTAACAACAGCAGTGACGGAGTTTTTCTGCGCGTGCTGCAAGTGCCGGCGCTGGTGCGATTTGGACTGCTGTCGGGCCGCCGTAGTGGTCGCACTAGCGGTCAAGGCCTCTTCGTGGAGGGGCAAATGGTATTCAAAACTAAAACGAGTCTTGGGAGAATCAACCTGCTTGGACGACGATTCAGGCGCCGGCGAGGTGAAAAACGATGGATAGTGATGGGAAAAGCGAGGACGAAGATAGGCCGAGCCCTTCGCGGAGGGTGAAAAAGTTGAAGCTGAGTTTGAGGCTGGAGGCGGCTCTAGAGCGCCCGGGTCACGGGGATCGACCGCCATGTCCGGACTGCTGAATCGCAGCCGCTGCTTCGACGCGCGCGACCTCAGGGGGGAGAACGACGACGGCAGCGGTGGCATAGCGGGTGTTGTCAGTGTTGCGAATAAGGACGAAGTGGATGCCTTTGTCGCGGACGTCGTCTTGGTCGTCGTCCACGAGGGATCCTGAGGTGCTGCTGGTGCGACGCTCGAGGAGGAGGAGCGACGCTGCCGCGACAGACCCTGTAAGACCTGCGTGGATGGCTTGCTTGGGATAGCGTCGCTCTTGGAGTTGAGATTGATGGGATTCCCGTCCACGGCTGAAACTGTCTTACGTCGAGGTCGTGAGTAGTGTAGGATATTGTCGATGCTGTTCGTGATGTTGAGATTGGCCATGGTTATCATGTATTATGATGATGTTGGGCATCGACCGGTGCAGCAACACAAATGACAGGTGACGATGACAGGCAAACAACGCAGCAAAAAGAAACCAGCGAACCAATCCTCATACAAGTGAATCAGAAGGGAAGAGAAAAATTATATAAAGCTGCATGGCTCGAGGACAGTCCGGAAGAGTCTTTCATCTGTCGCACCGACAGCCAGTGTGACTCGTCCAAAGCAGTCTATAGAAGTCTAGAGTCATCTACAGATCAGTTAATATCGAATATATCGACATGGTGACGGCTGTTGTGGCCGATGGCTAGTAGAGAAGGTAAACAAAAGACCCGGGGTTGAATCAGGGCTATCCCATGGGTTTGATTGCATTGCCCTATATGATCGGACGCTAAAGACAGGGCAACGGTTCAACAAAATGATCTTTCATATTGAGTGACCGGAGATCGCTAGGAATTCTGACTCTCAGGTGGGCACAAAAAAGTCAGGATGCTATTTTGAGTCTTCTGGAAGCTCTTGAAGTGGTAGCTCTAACTACTTGTAAATCGGGGACCGGGAGATAATCTCTTAACTCGATCTGGAGATGCGCCTTGGATATATGGCACACAGCCCTGACCGATCCATGACAACCCTAGACTGTAGCTGTAGTAATACTGTGGACTTCGTACGGAGCAGTTATACTACTAGCATACCAACACTACTACGGAGTCTGCTAACCGATTCATGCACCTGAAACAGTCGGTCTATAACCTTTCGAGGATCTATCTTTATCAGAGATGTCAACCGGTTCGTACACCGCAGTTCCAGTTCCCAGCGTTCCCAGCGTTCCCAGCGTTCCCATCGTTCTCCCGTCCCGATGTCAATCCTACTGCAAGTGGTGCCTCGGTCCCAACTCGAGCGGGTTGAAACAGGAGAGAGTCAGCTATTGCCTCTGGTTTCCGACGTGTACTCCGCAGCACTCCACGGAGGATACTCTACCGTGGCGAATGACTCGGTTATGGCTCCGTCTCTACTCCGTACTGTCGTGAGTACTCCCTACGGAGCACAGCGTCCTCGTCCAAGTAGTACTCTGTACTCCGTACGCACGGAGGATAGTAGATGATGACGCGATCCACGTGACTGACACAGGATCGGCGGGTGTTTCAAACTAAAAAAAGGTGTTCCACTTGGCGCCGGCGCTAACAGACACTATGGTTTCAGCGTGCGGTCTGGCCAATCAGGAGAGTTAAAAATAAAGACGACCAGGGGTGATTAGTCAGCCAGTTAGCTGGAGCACTACGGAGTAGTTACTCTGAGTATTCCGTAGATGGAGGGGGAGGAGGTTACTCCGTAGGGAACGGAGAAGGCGATGGAGTATCAGAACGACCAAACAAATAAGAGATGACTGCAACAGTAGTGTGTCTCGCAGCCGCCGGGATGGAGTAGCGAGGACCGTGCACTGTAGTACCGTACAGTACATATGCGGGTTGGTTGGTGCTGAATTTGGAATCATACCCAGAGTGTGTATCTGTAGTCGCATGTTCAGAAAGACAAAAAAGAAAGAGAAGAAAAAGAAAGAATACGAGCGTTGACCATTAGAGTCTATCTCAATAATACGCCCCTTCCAACGAAAACAAAGAATTCTGGAATCCCCATCGATCGAGCACGGCGGATTGGCTCCGAGGGATTCGCGGAGGCGCAATAAATCGCCGCATAATCTACTTCCTGGTCTCCGGAGTACTCCTGTCTCTCTGTCCACAGAGTACCCTTGATCGAACAGAGTAGCATAGAGTACATCTACTCTGGACATAAACTTGGTATCTGCTGTCTTGCTTCCGCCCTGACCACGCCTGTGCATCTGTCACTCGTCTGCTCTCGTCTGTTCTCTCGTCTGGTTCTCCTGGGATAATCGAGTGGTTCTCCCCATCGGGTATAGCGCCAACAGTGGGCCTCCTTTTTATTTGCTGCAGTCAAAAAAGGTTCTCCAGATAGGAGAATAAATATAATCATCATCGTCATGATGTTCACTCAAATCCCACTGCTCTCGACGCCGGAGGGTTTGATAATTATTACTCCGTATACACTATCACTCTGTCCTATTCCTCGAACAGTAGACGTCTGGCATTCACTCGTACTGATACAGCCAACATTATAACGATACGGCAACCCTGTAACATCCTGCATACCCGGCGGCTAAATATAGAGCGTCCTGCCCATGGAGATGGTCTGCTGCACCCCACTCCCCCACTGGCATTGGCTCCTGCGTTGTTGGCGGCTGACCCAACTGGCCACTCCTGAGGCGCTGTTCGTGCAACGCTTTCGGTGATTGGCGGCCCGGGTACCCACCTTTGCAACCCGCCAGCTGCACCACTGGGACCAGCCCCACTGGGCCTTCCACCAATCAGCGGGCGCCGCACCAGGCCTCAAACGAACTGCTCCGCCAGGTCTCCTGTTTTTCCTGCGACGAAAGCATCCAAACATCACGTTCTCTTCTTCCCTTCTCTTCTTCACGGCTGCGTTTCTTCCCTTTCTCTTTCTTTCCTCTATCTCTTCTTCTCTTCTTGACTTCCCTCTTCTCTTCTCTTCTTCTCTTCTTGATCTTTTTTCTTTCTGACACTTGCTTACTTTCCCTCCAAGACTCCCTCCCACTCTACCACCCACACACTCTTCCACACACACACGCACACATACACACAGACACAGGCTTATCCGCCCATCTGGCCTACCTCTCAGCCGTATCTTTCCCTGGTCGTGGGCAGTCGTTCTTGTTCTATCTTCTCTTTCTGCTCCATATATTCTTATCTCGCCTGCGTATCGATTTCCATCTGTCGTCATCCCCGGTGGAACGACTGCCCACAAAGCGGGTAGTGAATCTCTCTGTTCTATTCTCACTCTCCTTTCAAACTAGAGGTAGTTCCCTCTGGTGCCAGTATTTGGTATGTTCTGGTCTTGTTGACGCCGTCCAGAGCCCTTCTCTTGTGTTGCAATAAAACATTCATTTCCTTTGCTCTGTTCATTTCATGTTCATATGGGACGCTGGTTCTCCAGTCTCATCCCCTCCTTGCAGCTTCTGGCCACAAAATGAACATGGACACTGATGCTTCTTCTTCTTCCCGCTCCAAAAGATCATTTGCGCAGGTAGCAAGTGCAACATTGTCTTGTCTTCATCGATCCCGATGCAATAACGGCGCATCGGTCTTGGTTTCAACCTTCCACCACGACTGCTGCGATTCGGAAAGGCTTTCATCGCCCTCGCCTTGCAAACGCAGATCGGTCCGGAATTCCACTATGCCCATCCAGACCAGTGCTCCGTCGCATCCGGACTCATTCCCTTCCTTTATGTCCGTCTTTGGTGGTATCTCGTCCCGGCTTCCCGATAAGGACAAGGACAAGGACTACCACCAAAGCCCCGCTCCGCTCCATCCGCTGCGGGTTCCCACGCATGGCTCGGCCCATCCCTCGTCTTCCCGACGTCCGCTTCCCTTCCACCACCGTGAGAGTGTGTCTTCAATGACGTCTGGCTCTACCGATTCCTCCCCAACTACCACCGTCTCTACCTTTGATTCTCCCTCCGCGCCTGATACTTCCCCGAGTTCTTCTCCCGAGTCGCCGTCCTCGATGCCCCTGTCGTATCCGAAATTCAAATCTACTCCACGCAATGGCGAGAGTCAACCTTCAGCCGCGGGGATGAAGCTGCAACAGCAGCAGCAGCAGCAGCAGCAAGGTCCTTTGGACCAGTCGACTGACGCCCCCAACCCAACGAACCAAGAGTCGCCTTCGCGACGGGCGCGCAATCTCAAGAACCTGTCGTTAAGGATGCCTCCTGCCTTGGATTCTCGCCTACCCATCGCTACCGCATCTTTGTTGGAGACGACTTCCCAACACCATCTCTCCGCGCCACCATCTCCGATCATGCCTCCCAAGACCAACCGACGAAAGCCCGCGAACCTGACCATCCGGACACCAGGATTCGACAAGTCGTTTTCCAACAACATCACTGAAGTCGTTCCTCCCACGCCTACTGCTCGCCAGTCCTTGAGGCATACCGAATCTTCTCCATCTCTGCATTCGGTTTTCTCGCCCTCATTCGGACCCCAAGGAGGGATGCAGCTGCCTCGACCGACGACCCAGCATGGAGCACCAGGTCGCCGTTCGTCCGAAGGTGGTTTCTCTCCGTTGCGAACGGTGGCGGATGAGGGTTCGCATGGTAGTGGAGTCCTGCATGATTTGAAGGAGGAGGAGGATGACCACCTCGACTCGAGAGAGTCGAACCACCGAAATGAACGCGGCTACCCGAATGGGCCTATCCGCATTTACGACTCGGGGGTATACCTATACCTCGAACCGACAGCGCCGGAAGCGTCGCAGTTCGACGTGATCGTGAATGTGGCCAAGGAGGTCGCCAACCCGTTCAACAATGATGGTGATACGACCGTGATGAGCGCATGGCGCAACAATTCGATGGACCAGTATAAGACACAGCAGTCGCCCCAGACGGCATTCTCAGATGCATCCTTCAAGTCGGCTCTGGAATACCCTTCGACCGCGAGCCAGACCCCTGCCCAGAAGCCGGAGTATATCCACGTTGCTTGGGACCACAACTCGGAGATCCTCGACGATTTGTACCCTCTCTGCGAGCTGATCGATTCTCGCATCTCGCAGGGTAAGAAGGTGCTCATTCACTGCCAGCTAGGTGCCAGTCGATCCGCGTCTTTGGTGATCGCATATGGTCTCTACAAGAACCGGGACTTGGACTTCAACTCGATGTATGAGATTGTCAAGGAACGCAGCCGGTGGGTGGGGCCGAACATGAGCCTGATTTACCAGCTCACGGACTTTCGTTCTCGACTGGTGCGCGGCACTTTGTCGAAACCCACCCCGGAAGAGTGTTCCATGGGAGGAACCACTCCCAAGAGCATTACAACACCATTGGTTCCTAGCACTGCCACATCGCCGTCCGCGCGGGACACTTATCATTCTGATACCCAACCCTCTTCGAACAACGCCCTCACTTCCTTATCCCCACCGCCACCTAAAAATATGCAGGCCACTCTTGCCCCGAGCAGCCCCGGCTTCTCTAAGACGCTCTCGCATAAGCGGAGTCTCCCTCCACGACCACTACCGCTCCGACAGATGTACCACACAGCAGAACCGGCAGACCGGCCACAACGACCGCGCACCAGCTACGCGCAGCCCACTGGGAAGAAGGACAATAATAATACCTTTGCGCGCGATCGGCCGGAAGGTCTACCTCCTCTCTTCTCGCCTCGCACGACCGAATTTCTGGCCGTCCCGCTGGCACGACCTATGGGCAGTCTGGCGAATCTGTCAGGCGAAGGGCCTAGTACGTTTGGATTTGGGTCGCAGATTGCGGATCCCCGATCACCGCCGCCGGGCAATGAACGGTTCATCATGAGGAGTATCGATGAGTTCCTTTAGCTTGGCCGCCAAGCATCTAGGGCTAAGCAATGATTCTATGTCTTTCGCTTCTTTTTTTTATTTTCTTTTTATTTTCTTTTTCTTTTTTTGCAACCATCAGTGATGACTACTATATTTCTACTATTGCTGTCGTTAACAATTTCCTTGCCTCCTGTTCTGACGATGAACAACGCATGACCGAAAGCAGGGCTTGACGGTCCCCTTTTTTCCTTTCCATTCTTGATATCTACTTTCGCTTACTTACCTGCATGTCTGCATGGCATCAGCATTTATTCATCATTATCATCATCCATTTGTCTCTTCAGACACACATTCGCATGGTTCTTTTTGTTTTTCTTTTTCATGTTTTCCCCTTGGCGTCATAGGAGTCAAAAAGAGATACACAACACAGGGCAGCGATATATCCGGGCCTGGTAACTGTAATATTAGTGGGAATTGTCTTTGTTCTTTTTATTTCCCCTTTTATCTGGGTTTTGAACGTGTCTCTGATTATATCCCCTCAGTCCATATCCTGGTCTTTCGTTTCGTTTCTTTATTATCTATGTCTATTGTCTAGTCTAGTCTATTGTCTTCAGTTAAGCCGGTCGTCGTATGGACCCATTACTAAACTGGTAATCTTCATTACAGAGTAGATATTCAGCCCTATACCATCATTCTCTGTCAGTGGGTGGATCTCCGCAAACTTCACCTTCTCTACTCCGTACTTCACCACCCTTTTCATCAATTCAACCCACAGCCTGTAGCCTTTTCCAATTGCATGAGCAGAATGGCCGATTCGACCCCTGACTATCTCCCTCCCAGTGAGCTGGGTACGAAGGACTAGTAAGTATTCCCCTAGTTCTACTCTTTTTTTTATTTCTGCCCCGCTCCCGCCAAGAGTGTCTCTCTGACTTTTGCTGACAGCTGGGAATCATTCTACGCGCGAACCCTCTCACATCTTTCGACGAAGAGCAATCCACCAGACAACAACGAGGACACCAATCGCGACGACGACAATGATCATAGCGATAGTGACAATGACGATGAAGACGACGACTCCGACCCCGGCACATCATGGTTCACCGAACACAACGCACCACAAAAAGTCCTCGACTACTTAACCTCCGATGTCTTTCCCTTATCGCCGCAGAATACCCTCCCTTCCTCCATTGAGAACAACAACACCAAAGGGAAAGGGCAAGGGGTGCTAGCAGACCAGCCGAATATTCTCGACCTGGGAACTGGGAACGGGAGTATGCTAGCGCTGTTGCGCACGCGCGGCGGGTTCCGCGGGGAGATGGTGGGGGTTGATTACTCGCGGGGAAGCGTGGAGCTGGCCAGGGAGTTGCAGAGGGGGAGGGGGCATAGCGCTTATCTACCTGAAGACGAAGACGACGGCGAGGATGACGGCGAGGGCTGCGATGGGGATACGCAAATTCGCTTTGAGGAATGGGATATCCTCAATGCCTCTTCGACTAGTGACAGCAGTGACTGGTTCCCTCGCGCTCAGGGCGGCTTCGATATCGTCCTCGACAAAGGCACGTTTGACGCCGTCTCGTTGTCTGAGGACGTCGATATCGGCGCGGACCAGCGTGTGTGTGTGCGGTATCCTGTTATGGCGCGCGCACTCGTCCGCAAAGGTGGGTTTTTGATCGTGACGAGTTGTAATTGGACCGAGGAGGAGTTGGTGAGGTGGTTTACCACTGGGTCTGAGGATGGGGACGGGGGTAGGTTGGTGGTCTGGGGGAGGGTGGAATATCCGGTGTTTCGGTTTGGGGGCAAGGAAGGGCAGGGGGTATGTACGGTTTGTTTTCAGCGGTCGAACTAGTATAAATTCATCTTGACTGTCTATTACTATATCCATGTGCTGGCAAGAACAGCAACCACACACCATCTCTTTCTATTCTCCGGCCCCTCACCCTCTCTAACAGCCCTCCACTCCCTCCTAACCTCCCCACCGTCCTCGCGAATGCCGTTCAAATCGCGCTCATAAATCTCCTCCACGACAAACCCACCCTCCCGCACCGCAGTCTCAAAGAAGTCCGCAACAACCGCCCTTCCCGTATGAAAACCCGCAACAACCCAGACCTTCCCGCCAGGCGCCAAGAACCAGCGCATTGAGCGCACGAGGTTCTCGAGCTCCGAGCGCATCCAGAAACAGTCCGCTGCGATGATGCGCGTGTACGAGGCCTTTTGGGAGACGGCCCATGGGTCTGTGTCGAGGGTGCCCCATTCATGCGGGGCGATGGTTATACGGGTTGGATGTGTAGGGGGGAGATTGTGCGTGGTGTTGAAGGCGATGGCGCCGGTTAGGGCGGGTGACGATGGGTGGTCTGTTATTGTCACGGCGGAGGCATTGGCGAGGGCGCTGATGAGGGAGGGGAGGGCGGTGCCTAGATACCACCCACGTAAGTAGTCTGTATATTCAAAAAAACCACAAGAACAAGATAAATATAAATTGGTGTCTGTCTACCTGCTCCCAACTCTAAGACTCTCTCCCCTTTCACTCTCCACATCATACTTCCCCCTACACCGGTATCTGCATCTTCCACGCCCTCCGCAACAACCATCGCCGCACTCCACAGCAGATGCGCAAAAAGCTTCCTTCCCTGCTCCACCGCATTCTCATTCCCCTCGCTCTGCCCGGGGTACGACGGCACCATGATGGTTAGGTCGCCGTAGCGCGGGGACGCGTATACCAGACATTGACCTGGATTGCCGTGGAAGGAGGGTGCATCGTCGGGGAAGAGAAGCGAAAGGGATGATGAGAAGAGGTCTTCGGCAGCTTCGTCGTTGTCGTTGGGAAGGGTAGTGCCTGTTTCTTCTGTTTTTGTCGTGGCGGGAGGAGGATGGGGGAGGGAACGGAGACGTAAATGGAGCATTTTATCCAGAAAGGGCCCCCTGGTACCTGTATAGTTTCGATAGGGTTGCAGCAGAGCAGTGTATTACAGTGGGAGGTCAGGAGTAATTACTGGACTCGAAGATACCGCCAAATTACCTCTTTAAGTGGTAGTATCCGCCTCTGTCAAACAATTTTGCACTGTTTGCTGATGGAGATAAGATAAGATCGGGCACCATATCCGGAAGGTGTCCAGCGAGTTCACACCAGGTACCGAGTACAGCTGGAGTACAGCTGGCAACAAGCAGCTACCCCTGTCGTCCTAGCCAGGCACGATATTCTTGTAACAGAGTACACACTGATGATGTTTGTAATACAAGTACAAGTCCAGAGTACTGCTGAAGTGCAGTTCCAGTAATCCGATTCTCGCCGTGCTAGACTTGCCCTGAATGCTTGATGTCGTGCTTGAGTTCTTAAAAAAGAACGCCCGCCCGTGATCAAAAATACACGTAATGTAGCTTAGTGTGGTATGATACGGTATGGTAAATTACGTCATTGACCTAGACCGGTCCATCAGAGAGTCGAGGGCAGAAATAGGGTAGAAATGGGGCAGCAAGGGGGATCAGGAAATAGAATACTCTAGTACAGAGTAAACGAGAGAAGGGAGAAGAGGACTGCTTTATACGGAATATCACTCCGGAGAAAGGAAGAAATGGCCATATCACCTGACTCACTCTTACACTGCGTGATTCAGGACGATCAGACATAGTCCCTGGCAGTCCTCATCCTGTGTGCCCTGTACGATGGCGTACCTATTCTGTTATTTGAGTACTCTTTTGTACCTACAGAGTACTCTGCACTCCATCTCTGTCTATTATCTATATCATTTTATTTCACTCTAGCCTATCTAGTCTGAACCTCACTCCTTCTGCCTTCTGCCGGGCCTTCATGGTGGGCCAGATGGCATCATGTTAGGAACACCTCTTCTTCCTCTTCCCCATCCTCTTCTTCTTCTTTATTAGTATTATTTTCTCTGGAACCAGACGGATATCTATTCTCTTTTATTTAACTCCATATTCCTCTTAATATAATATAAAATACCAATTTCCAGATCCCCGCAAGTCACCTGAATAATAGAGCCCGATCGACCCCCGCAAAGCCTCCAGTCAATAATAATAATTTCTCCTCTTTCTTTTTCTCCTGCACTTCTCAACTTCTCACACACCCTCTCTCCATGCTCTTACTCTGTCTCTCTTAACACTTTATTGCTCTTCTGCTTCTTTTCTCAAACTCCATTCTGTTCCTCTGGCCAGTCTGAATCTCTGGACCACCACTTGCTCACATTGACTCAACCCAGACCCCAACAAATATCGCCTATTTGTCCTCCTCTCTCTCCCACACAACCTCTTCCCAACCACGACAGGGCTTTCTGGTCTCTCCTGAGAGCCCTTGTCTTCATCATGGCTTCGTTCAAGGTATTCCCGTCTTCTATGCTCAATCTGCTTAGTTTTCTCTATATACAACCCTCTCCCTTGTCTCTGACCCACCGCTGACCACAGCCTGATCAACAATTTAACAGGAATTGTCTCTCTCCCGTCCTCTCCCCCATTCCCACAACTCTCGACACCATTCCCACTCCATTTCGCTCGGCGCTGTAAATCCCAACCATCGCATCACTCGTCGTAAGAGTGTCACCACCACCGCTGCTGCCAATGCCGTGGCTGCTGCGGTCGCAGCCTCCGTCAAGGATCCCAGCGGTGAACCCGCTGCCATCCCCATGCCGGCCAGTCGTCGAGGAAGTGGGCGTAAACCGCTCGTGGAATCCAGCTCCGTTGGGGCCCCTTCCGGTTTCACTCCCCCTTCGTATTTCTCCCGGAGTATGAACAGCCCCGGTGTCAACCATGACCCTTCTTCGGTCGCGGCCAACTTCTCTTCCGCTCCCAATGCTGCTGGTCCATCCCCGACTCCGGATGCTGCAACGGCCACTGCGTCTGCTCCCGGTGCGGCTTCGACTACTAAGAACCGTAACCGTCGGGCCAGCGAAGGTTCGCCCCTTGTCAAAAGCGAAGGCAAGCGTGCCATGGCCGAACTTCGCTGCGAACGCTGCGGGAAAGGGTATAAGCATGGCAGCTGCTTGTCCAAGCATATGTGTGTATACTCCCCCCACGCTGTCCTGCCGTCTGGCTCGGTTCGGAGCATTGCGCCATGTTGGCTCTGTCCAGGTCGCCCTCGTGGTCATCCAGCTCCTTGTTTCCTTTCCCCCCCCTTATATGCCCCTTCTTCTCTCTCCCCTGCTCTCCTGCCGGATCCCAGTCGGTTGACGTTTGATCGTTGCAAACACTATTAGGTGGGAACACGACCCTGCATGGGCTATCACGTCGAAACTATTGATTTCCAAACATCAGCAAGTTCAGCTGTTGGAAGCAGCCAGCGTGCTGGTCAACATGAACCACGATGGCCCCGAGGCCGAATCGGAATTATCGTCCGCGTCGCCCGACGCATCGTCAGAACGCCCGGAAGGGCTCAGCTCTGCTGATACTACTCCACCTCCCATGGGACAGGAAGACGAGGAGGATGAGGATGAAGAGGAGGATGACCTGGAAATGTCCGGTGTCTCGACTGTCGGGGACAAGCGATACGATGTCCAAAACAGCAACATCGACCGAACCCCCCCTGGCCTCTTCTCTCACTCCTACCAATCCGTTCCGTCCAGCTCCTTCACCGGTAGCGCACCGTTGCACTCACCCTCATTCTCCAATTTCCGCCATTCGAGCATCGACACTACTCGACCCTCGACGGCAAACACCAAGTTACATGAGGATGATGAGGCGGATCTGGCGGCAGCCATTGGTCTCTGCAACTTTGGGACTCCGCGGACGGGCCCTGTGCCTCTGTCACCTAGCATTCCGCCGGTGCCTCAGCTCCCCGGTCGCTACTTAGAACAGAATGGCGGCAATTCCGGCCAAGCGAGCCAGAGTTTGGACCAGTCGCGAGTGCCGGGAGCGGACACTGCCTTGCCCGGTTCCATTCCCAACATGTTCTTGTCGGTGTCATACAACCCCTCCCTCTCTTACAAGGTGTCCGATGAGCGTGAAGTCCGGAGGGGCAATGCGGAACGTACATCGCGGCAGAATCGCAATGCAGACGTCGACTTTGGAAGCCGTCCTGCACCGGTTGACGATGATGACGACGGTGTATTTGGGCGAATGGAGGAGTGAATATCCTTCTACTCCTTTCATTTGTTTTGATGTTAATTTTACTTTCTTCACCTGCAACCCAGTCAGCTGTACTCTTTCTATGACGATGTACGAGCTTGAGCGATTTTCTTTTCTGTTTTATTTCCCCTCACTCGGATGCATATTGGAACTTTGCATCTTTTGCGATTACAGCTCCAAGATGAACGACCCAGCGGTCGATGTTGGGGTTCAGCTTGCGAGATACATACCATGATGGAATTGGAATTGGAATAATTAACTTATTCCAGTATATTCAGGACATCGTCTCTCCTTTCTCGCTTGTGTTCATCTATTATTATTCCTTGGTCGAGGCTGGCTCGACCTCCGACTGTATCATTGGCTTTTTATTTTACTATTTTTTTTTAACCATCTCCTGTTTCCTTTTGATCTCTCCCCCTTGCGACCATACATTCATATATATCCGAACAGAACCTACGGTACTGTATACGTGCATTGCATGTGCATGTTCTCGTCTTTTTTTTCTCCTTTTCTTCCGGTTGGTTTTATGTATTTCAATTGGTCGGATAGGGCTCATCATATTCATACTCGTGATTATACTTATACTAAATGAAGATATTGTATTTCTCATGTCCCTTGTAAAAATCACCATATACTCGTAGTCAGGAGATTCATGAAAAAGGTAATACAGACCTAGTGACCTCCATGACTAGCGATGTGGACGTTATATATATACTTTTTCCATATATACTGCATCAGAAGAAATGGCATAGTTAAGAAGTGAGGCTGGAAAATGATTTACCCTTGCTCATTGATATAAGGAATGAGCATTAACATGGAAGACGCATAGCTCAGAACCTTTTTCGAATAATTACTTTTGACATAGACACTCAACAAACAAAAGGAAGAAACATGACCGAACTCCATCGTAAGTGCCGAATATCGTATCTGTGCGAGAAGAAAAAGCTCGACGAGAAAGCACAAAGCAGCAAACCAACAAGTCTAATGAGAGATACCTCCTGTCTAATCGACGTCCATCTCTTCCTGAGTACCACCATCCACCAAAATCCTGGTCTTCTTCTGCTGTCTGAGCCTCTCTTCGCCGTGCAACCGACCAGAAGGCAACTTGAGCGAGTCCGCAGCCAGGGGCTGCCCCTCCTCTCTCTCGCGGAGTTCCTTGCGGATGAGATGCTCGCCCTCGGCCACCACCTTGCGGTCCTCCTCGCGCTTCTGGTCCCGAGCCAGCTTGCCCGCCAAGCGACGTTTCGTGAACTGGTGTTCGCGACGAGCCCGGATCTCCTCCACCCGCTCCATAGCGTTGACGGTGGCCGCGACGAGGTTGCGGTCGTACTTGACGGGGGCGTTGCGCTTCTTGGCGAACTGCGACAGCACCAGCGATGAATCCACGATCATTTCCTTGCCGCGCGTGGCCCGGTGCGTCTTGGTCCACTTGAGCTTACGCGGCTGGCGCTTCATCTTGAAGTTTTTGTGGCATTTTGACCGGCAGAAGCGGAAGGCTCGTGAGTCGTTCCTGGTGTTATGTTAGCCTTCGTCCCCTTCTGGGATTTCCTCCCCTTGTCTTCCGATTGCAGAGTAAAACGCACCGGACGAATGTAATACCCTTGCTGGGGTAGGTCGGCCGTGACTGTACGAACCCTGGAGTTAGCATGTCTGCTGGCTTTTATTTTCCTGTCTCCTGCGGCTGAGACAGTCACTTACGCAAAAATGGCACGTCTCAATCCTGAGATAATAGTCAGCAATCCAAAGACACACACTCGTAGACTTCAGGGGAGACAAATAACAACGAACCTCATCTTGCTTGGTGCCTCTGGCCGGCAATGAAAACAGGAGGTGTGGTGGTTGAAGAGAGAAGAACAATCCTCATCATCATCATCGAAAAAAACGAAACTTTTGCGGAGCGGATTGCGCTAAACCCGATTTGGAGATGCGGCGGCGCTCCGATTTTTATCTCAACTTCCGCCGCCAATTCTGTCGATAGTCTCCAGAGGACCGTGAATACTGTTGCGATAGCTCTTTGCATTTTGGTTCCTATAATCCCAGTCGATAGGTCAAAAATGGCTTCTACTTTTGTCGTTGGTCTGGGTGTCGCGACGGCGGCCTTTTTGGTAAGGACATGGAATACACCCTGTCCATGGTGACGGTTGACCGGGACTGACTTATTCTCTTCCTACAGGGCCGTGCTGGTCTCGTTGCCTACCGCCGTTCGAAAGGAGGCGTGAATGCCGTTGGCAAAGCGTTCTACAAAGGGTGGGGTTTGGTTTTCTCATCCCAATTCAGTGTTGGACTCGGCTAATTGGAGCACAGAGGATTCGAGCCCCGGATGACTCGTCGCGAAGCCTCTCTGATCCTGGAACTCCCGTATGACCCTACCCCGTTGATACCTGGAGGGGAATGAAGGAGTCTAATAACTTTCATAGAGAACGTACCCTGAACAAGGACAAGGTCCGCACGAAGCACCGCCAGCTCATGCTGCTCAACCACCCCGATCGTGGCGGAAGTCCCTACCTGGCTACGAAGGTCAACGAAGCCAAAGAGTTTCTCGATAAAAATACGTGATTACGGGTCAGATATCGACGATTGTACAGAGTACAAGAGGACATAGCTGTCTTTGGGTGCATAGCGAGGCGTTGGTTGGACTCCTTGTACGGTGTACTTCCTGCTCCGTATAGGAGGTTGTATTGTCTATTTGTTTTGTAGGATATCCTGATGAGATCGCCACTCCTGATTATACGAGAAACATGTATTCTAGTTACCCTTTACTTGTGTGCTTGTCTTCTACCTATATAAACAGTAGTATATCGTATCCGCACTCGCAAGGGGCGGCTGTCAGGTATGATAATCTTATCATGACGTATATTCGGTATAAACCAAGCTTTCACTTGTCCGTCAACTCTGTACACACTCTGTCTCGCTCTCTCCGTTCCCCGTGATACTTCGCCTACAGATCACTCGCGGACCGGGGCTCGGGGCTGACGGGTTCCGTGGGCAGTGACAGTCTTGGCCTCAGGCAACAGAGTCAAAGCTCTCTTCCTTAGTTCCATTCTTCCATCGCTCCATCTTCATTCCACCCTTTCTCTCTCCTCTTTTTCTTCTTAATGTCCATCTCGGTTATAAATATCTCGTTGACTCTTGTCAAAAAAGGATCGCAATATATTAATTCACATACCCCCCATTTCTCCTTTCTTTGATTCTCGACCGCGTGCTGGGACCGGCCGGTTGAGTAAGCTATACCACGGTCTCCCCGTCCATTTCGCCTCCAGTCTCTTTTTGTCGTTTTAAGGCGTCTTCCACGCCTGGCTTTTCGATGCTCTTGCGCGATCGCGATAATAATTAACAACGGATATTCTTCACACTTATTTTCTCTCTCTCTCTCTCTCTCTCTCTCTCTTTTTCTTGTTTTTCTGGAAAACAACCAGACTGCCCCGCAACATACATCAACCCGCCATACTACTTGCTTAGTACTCCACTTTTTTGTTTCAGTCACCACCCCCGATATCCCAAAGTAACGACCGCCAAAAAAATTACAATCATTGCTGCTGCACGACAAATGGAGGGCATGGGGGATACCACAGATGGTATGGGCTTCGATATGCCCATGCTCATGAACCAACAGCCCCAATTTCTCGGTGCCTACGGTCAAGACAATTCGCCCGTACCTTCTGTCTTCCCAAACGCGACTTTTCAAGATGATTCCGCCATGGGGGTAGGGGACGATCAGAATGATGCTAAGCGGAGGAGGATCGCAAGGGTAGGAGAGTTTCTTTTGCCTTTCGTCAGCGATCAGCAGCTGTCAGAACGCTGACGAGATGTGTGTGCTTTAGGCTTGCGACATGTGCCGGAAGAAGAAAATCAAGTGCGACGGGAAAATGCCCAAATGTTCGCATTGCATCAACTACAAGACCGACTGCGTGTTCACTCAAGTGGAAAAGAAGCGGAATCCTCCAAAAGGGTACGTTCGGGACGACTGCTTGATAACGGTTGACGTGCGTGTGTGCGCTAACGTACGAGGTCCTTCTTAGTGCCAAGTACATTGAAGGTTTGGAGAATCGGTTGGGTAGAATGGAGTCACTGCTACGGCTTTCCGGGCTCTTGTCGCAGGATGATGGGGGAAAGACGGATCTTGGAACATTAGAGAAGCGCCTGGCCGATCGATCTGCTGCCAGCGGCCTGAATACGCCGAATCCTTTACCTGCCAATGTTAACGTTTCGAATCCGCTGGTTAGCCAGACACAACCCCTTACCGCACCCCAGAGCCATCAGCCATCACCTCGTATGGACTCTCGTTCCATGAGCCCGCGGACCACTGCGACATCCCCTGGATCGCAGAAAGAATCGGAAACGGAGGTTGAGGCACTTTCAGATATGATGTGCTCTCTGGTGACCAATAACTGTGGAGAGACTCGGTATATTGGTAAACTCTCTGACTGGAATCTAAGACAAGAGGGAGCAAACTGACTGTTTTGTAGGGTCATCGTCGGGGTTCTCTATCTTTTCACCAAAAGGTATCCAATGGGTCAACGAGAAGACAGGCGACACTTCCTTCCAGGACATGATATCTTCGGCTTATGTTGATGACAACAAATGGATGTATTGGAAACCCGAGGTCTTCAGCGACATCTTCGCTCGCCGTGTATTCAAGCCGCTACCGGCAAAAGAGGAAGCAATGTCGCTTTTTCGGGACTTCTTTCAGAATTTTAACTGCATGTTTCCATTATATCATGAACCTACGTTTATGCATTTGGTGGAGCGGCAGTATTCTCGAGATCCGTATGAAGGTTCAGGCTGGTGGGCCAGCATTAACGTGGTCCTGGCTATTGCGCACAGACTGCGAGTCATGAGCAATTTAGTGCCTCAAGATGAAGACAAGAAAGCATGGATCTATCTTAAGAATGCTATGGGTGTTTTGACGGAGCTTACCATGCGAAATACAGATCTTCTGAGCGTCCAGGCACTGCTTGGGATGGTGTGTTCGACTGCCCTAACACATTTCACTCGTCCGTACTAATAGTATTACAGTCTCTTTTCCTCCAGGGAACACCGAACCCCCAGCCTTCCTTCTTTTTGGTTGCTGCGGCAATCCGCTTGTCTCATAGCATTGGTCTTCATAAACGTGGTTCTGGTTTTGGTCTGAATCCCGTTGAAGTAGAGCAGCGGAAGAGAGTATTCTGGATTTCCTACATGCTCGACAAAGAGTAAGTTGGCACCACTCCTTATCTACTGTCAACGTGTTATTAAAATATGGTAGTATCTGTCTCCGTTCTGGTCGGCCTCCTGTGCAAGATGATGATGATATGAATGTTGAGTTACCTAGCGAGGACCCCCCGGATAATATTGGAAATGTTCCGTTGGCCGACGGAAAAGGGAAGTTCAATTTGTTCCGTACGTTTTGCCGATTTGCAACCATCGAGAGCAGGGTGTACAAGCGTCTCTACTCTGCCAAAGCGTCAAAGCAATCCGACGGAGAATTATTGAACACCATTGGTGATCTTGATAAGGAATTGGAAGAGTGGAAAGACAGCATCCCGATCGATTTCAGACCGGAGCATGAAATTAAAGCCGCTCATACCCCGTTGATTCTCCACGTTGTCGTCCTTCATTTTGCCTATTACAATTGCCTGACCACGATCCACCGGATGTCGGTTCATCACGGTTATTGGACCAGCCGCTTGTCCAATTATGCCATCCAGGGTCTGAATGCGAGGCCGCTGAATCCTAGAGTATTCTTATCTGCGGTGCTATGCGTCTCAGCCGCAAGGGCGTCTATCAATCTCATCAAATATATCCCACAGGGAGATTTTGCTTGTGTCTGGTAAGTATCCAGAAATCCAGATGGAAACCAGTCTTGAAAAACATCATCGTCCTGACCGTTCGAATAGGTTGATTCTTTATTACCCTGTCTCTGCGTTAGTTACGCTGTTTGCCAATATTTTACAAAATCCGAATGACGCCCGAGCTCGTTCGGATGTGAAGTTGATGAATGTGGTCGTCAACTTCTTGTCGACTCTTGTCTCAGACGAATCCAACGGAAGCATCAAACGCATGCTTGGCTTATGCGGCGAATTCGAGAGGATCGCCAAGGTGGTGCTTGATAAAGCTGAACGAGAATCTCATACCAGGAAGAAGCGCAAGTCAGCGCCAGATGACACAAATCGAACGCGAGGTAACCAGTCCGATGGGCAGAGTTCTACGCGACAACGATCCTCTGGGAATAATCCTGCGAGCGCAGCGCCTTCGACGGCACCGATGTCCTCACCGGCATATGCTAACAATGCTGACAAGGCAACGCCGAATGCACCTAAAGAGCAAGGGAACTTTGCTTCTAACTTATCGATACCACCGGGTACTACCATGCCTGCTGATCTTCCGAGCAACGTCAACGGCATGCCCGGACTGGAACAGAATTTCCAAGAGATGCTGAGTCCAGACAATTTGGGCAATGTCGGGTTCCCAGATCAACAGACTTTTGCGCCTGGCGGTACTCCGATGTCATCTTTCCAGCAACCATTTGTCCCGCAGGACCTATGGCAGATGCCGATGACCATCGAATGGGACTGGGCCGACATGTCGAGCAGTTTCCCGGTATTCGACGCGGGGTTTGATTCCAATGGTCCACCACCTCCGCCGTTGAATGACGACTCGTGATTGTGGATACATGAATTATAGGCCGATGAATGGGATACGAGATACTACCATGGGAATATTTCGTGGACTGAGTTATCTCCTTTTGTCCCGTTGGAGTTTACGGAGTATTAAAGGCTGAGACAGTTGCCCTTTATACAATCTCATCTTGTATGGGCTTCTGAGGAACAAGGCGTTTTGAGATTTTCTGGAAGATATTCCCCCATCATACCACTACTACTCCACTTCGTGAAGATATAGAGATACATAATTTTGTGTCGTGGCTTGTCTAGGCCAGGTGGCGGACGGGCACAATACCCCCAAGTCTACTCCTCTGTAACTATATCACAGTCGATTTACCAGCAGCCATGTACATTACTTATGACTCAAATGACCTGAACGCTACTCCGTATTGTTAAGAATCCAAGTCCATTGCATTCGTTGAGGTTCCCCAGAGGCGGATGACTCAGCCGGCGGAACCGCGAAAAACCCGGCCGAAGTTCAACGCCGTCCCGAGTGAGTGGCAGCGAGCACTCTCACCAGCTTCACGTTAGACATCTTTTCCTTCTTTTCTTTTTCCTCGTTTTGTCGTTAGAATACCTATGGGATTTGGTTTTGCCATAGTCTATTAACCGCTGAACCCGATTGTCCCGCCGTTTTCCACCCCACCGTTTTCCCACCTCGCCCGTCCGGGCACAACCTTCCCTCGAATAATGGCCTCTTTACTCCGACGGCCAGGCAATCTCGCCCGATACTCTAGAGCAGCTGCAGAATGCCTTCCTCGCACAAGACCGCTGTCCACGCAAGCCCAGCAATCGAGACTTTCAGCCTACATCACCGCACGTCGGCTCACCAGAAGACCCTACAGCACCAACGGGCCGAAACCTCCGAGTGATCAGAACGGGCAGAACCAAGCCCCGGGGCCCGAGAATAATGGTGGTCATGGTGGACAGAAGAAACCGGAGGGAGAAGGAGAAGGGCCTCCGTCGAAGTTGAGCGAGGAGGAGCAGCAGCAGGTGGATAAACTCATAGGACATCTGAAGGAGCGGGTGCCGGCGTCGCAACACCAGATGCTGGATGATATGCGGACGGTGTTGATGAATGAGGGGTTACCGCAGGAAGTGAAAGAGTTTATCCAGGAGCATGTGCGGTCTGGCCGGACGGCGTCGTTGATGGATTATGTCAATTTGACTCGGTATATGTCGAAGCACATGAAGAACTACACTGCCAAGTTGGAGGAGCTGGAGAGGAATAGGGGCCAGGAGCAGAAGGATGGGAAGTCGGGGGAAGAGGGGGGATCCAACGAGCAGCAGCAGCAACAACAGCAACAGCAACAGCAACAGAAACAGCAGAAGGGGAACAAGCCACCAAACTTCCGTATCCTTGAGTTCCGTCTCGATCCCGCTTCGTTTCTGATCAGTGCGCTCTTGTCCTACTATGTCTACCGCAGCATCTTCCCCGGTGAAGCGAACAAGGATATCACGTGGCAGGAGTTCCGGGCCAATTTCTTCGACAAGGGTCTGGTGGAGAGGTTGACGGTCGTTAACGGTACTCGCGTTCGGGTTGATCTCCACCGTGATGCCGTGGCGAGGGTCTACCCTGACTCTCCGGCGAGCCAGCCATACTTCCACTACTATTTCACCATCGGGTCCGTGGAAAGCTTCGAGCGCAGGCTGGATGAGGCTCAAAATGAACTGGGGGTCCCCAGCATCGAGCGGGTTCCCGTCGCCTATATCGATGAAGTGTCCTGGCTGGCAGCCCTCGTCTCCTTCGGCCCTACCCTTCTCTTGATTGGTACTTTCTTCTATATGTCGAGACGTGCCGCTGGTGGTGCAGGTGGCCAGAGTGGGATTTTTGGCATTGGGAAGAGCCGTGCCAAGCGCTTCAACCATGAGACCGATATCAAGACCAAGTTCGCGGATGTGGCTGGTATGGACGAGGCCAAGGTGGAGATCATGGAATTCGTCAGTTTTCTCAAGCAGCCTGAGAGGTTCCAGAAACTGGGAGCCAAGATCCCCCGCGGTGCTATCCTTTCGGGACCTCCTGGTACCGGTAAGACGCTGCTGGCCAAGGCGACCGCTGGTGAATCTGGTGTTCCCTTTTTCAGCGTCAGCGGTTCGGAATTCGTAGAAATGTTCGTCGGTGTCGGTCCCTCGCGTGTGCGTGATCTTTTCGCCAACGCCCGCAAGAATACGCCCTGTATCATCTTCATTGATGAAATCGATGCCATCGGTAAATCGCGAGCGAAGCAGGGCTTCGGTGGCGGAAACGACGAGCGCGAGAGCACCCTTAACCAGATCCTCACTGAGATGGACGGTTTCAATACTTCCGATCAGGTGGTTGTCCTGGCCGGTACCAACAGACCAGATGTCCTTGACAAGGCGCTGATGCGACCTGGCCGGTTTGATCGCCATATTTCTATCGACAGGCCGACTATGGATGGTCGCAGACAGATCTTCCGGGTCCATCTGAAAAAGATTGTTACCGATGAGGATATGGAATACCTGACTGGTCGGTTGGCAGCTTTGACTCCTGGCTTTGCTGGTGCTGACATTGGAAACTGTGTGAACGAGGCTGCACTTGTTGGTATGTTTACCCTTACTTCCTGTCTAACTTTCGTTGATTGTGTTTCAATATGCTAACGGTTCTTTTGCAGCTGCCCGTGAAAACGCCGACAAGGTAGTCATGAAACACTTCGAGCAGGCCATCGAACGTGTTATTGGCGGTTTGGAGAAGAAATCTGTCGTATTATCGCCCGAGGAGAAGCGCACTGTTGCTTACCACGAGGCCGGACACGCGATCTGTGGCTGGTACTTCCGCTGGGCTGATCCTCTGCTAAAGGTTTCGATTATTCCTCGAGGCCAAGGCGCTCTGGGTTACGCCCAGTACCTGCCTGCCGGCGGTGACACATACCTCCTGAACGTCAACCAGCTAATGGACCGGATGGCCATGACCCTGGGCGGACGAGTCAGTGAGGAGCTGCACTTCGAAACCGTCACCAGCGGCGCCAGCGATGACTTCAACAAGGTCACACGCATGGCAACCGCCATGGTGACAAAATTCGGCATGTCGCCCAAGCTGCGCTACATCCACTACGAAGAAGACCAGCAACAACTGCACAAGCCGTTTTCCGAGGAAACAGCCAAGGACATCGACATGGAAGTCCGCCGCATCGTCGATGAAGCCTACAAGAAATGCCACAGCATGCTCGTGGAGAAGAAGAAGGAAGTCGGCATGGTCGCCGAGGAACTCCTGTCCAAGGAAGTCCTGTCTCGCGACGACTTGATCCGCCTTCTCGGCCCCAGACCGTACCCTGAGTCCGGCGAGTTCGCCAAATACTTCGATGGACGGGCGGTGCAGCCTCCAGAGCCGCCAAACTCTCCTGACAGTGAACTTGAAGGGAAAGACGGGAGAGATCAGACGCCTCTTCCGCCATGAACTTGAATGAACTCTTCGCTCATAAAAAAAAAAAAGAAGAAATGAAATGTCTGTCTATCTATCTACTGGCAACGGTTGGCAAAAGGAAAGAAAGGGGGTTTAGATATCACTTTGGATTATTGTCGTCTTGTGTGAAGGAAGACGTCGTTTCTCGTTTCTCATTATTTCCTCTACCCTCTCATCAATGTCCTATATCCCATTTCTCACCTCTTCCTCTTTACTTACTGTTGATCTTCTCCTCAAACATGTTACCATAAATGCTAGGATTTCGTTTCTTTATTGCATCCCTTTTCCCCTTTTCTCCTCTCCTCGTCATTATGGCTCTGGCCGTTACGTTTGTTTTGTGCGTTGCGCTTATGGAGACGTCGGGTGTACTCTATTGTATAGTAGACAATTTTTTATATCATATTATTGAAGTGTTATTGATTATGAAGTAGCCACCCTAGTTTCTGAGTTGTCTGGTCTGAATAGGACCGATTCTTCATAGTGACTTTTTGCCTAATTATGGGATTCAGTAGGAAAATATAGCATTGGGAACCAAGACAGCATTAAACCAAGAGACACATAGGGAAATATAGAGGGAATGGGGAAGAAGAGGGTACTATGTAGTTGAAAATATATAAAACCAGACAAAAAGACAATTTCAAGAAACTTGACAAGGAAGCCTGAATAAATATCCTTATTATAGTATAGTGCCTTCAGCTCAACACTTATTTGCTCTTCTGGTCCTCCGAAGCATCCTGCGCAGCCTTCTGCTTGCGAGCTTTCTTGGTGCCCTTGTACCTAGGCTTGACAGACAATCGCGGGATAAACCGTCCCACACGAGCCTGGTACTCACTGTACTCGGGGTACTTACTTGCACTGATTGACTCGGTAAGCGGGGTACTGCCCTGGAAAATCAGCAAGTAACCCAGGATACCCAGGCCGGTCCACTGGAGATACGACTCGGTGCGGTAGCAGTTCCACAAGTATAGGGTGGCCCAGAAAGCCTGCTCCGCGGCGAAGTTGGGATGACGCGATAGCGACCAGAGACCGTTGATGGCGAACCCGCGCTCGAGATCTTCGGGGCTGAACTGGCTTTTGTAGGGCTCAGCGATGCGCGCGTTTTTATGGTATTCGCTCTTGGCGCAGTGGAACTGCCATTGCTGCTGGTCGGCAAAGTATTCGATGATGATGAGTGAGAAGGCGAAACGGGAGAAGATCAGGTCGGGGAGGGCAAAGGGCTGCGTATCCTTCACCTGCGATAAGAGCAGGAAGTTATAGGTTGGCGCGGTGATGGCGAAAAGCAGCAGCGATTGGGCCAAGCTGATAAACACGATATTGAAGATGAAGAAGAGAAAGCGGTTGTTGATCTTGCTGCGGACATATTGCCAGCGGTAGTCTTCGGAGCCTATCTGGTAGCCGCCTTTGCGCCAGTAGTTGAAGGTCAAGCGGAGCTGGTGTGACCATTAGCATACTGTGACCGTTTGAAGGAATGGAAAGCTTACACTCCAGAGCACTGTGACCACAGCAATCGTATCCAAGCTCTCTGACTTGATTCCTACCAAACGCGCCCAAACAGCATAATGCACATTATAAACAGCCGGCAGGAGACTCCAGCACCGGTCGACCTGGGAGTGATTCCGGCTGATTTCCGAGAATACCAGGAAGAAGCCAGAGAGCACTAGGCAAAATGCTACCGAGGTGACCAGAGGGTTCGTGGAGAGGTAGATTTCCTTGAGAGCAGCTGCATCTCTGCCGGCATCTCGCAGCGTCTCCGGGAGCGACGTCAGCTGGGAAAGAAACGGGAGGACTGCGTGATTGAAAGATGCACAGTCCGCTGGCGAGTGGACCTGAGGAAGAGGCAGCGGCATTTTGGCAGGAGTATAGATTATCGATCGTCCTGTCGAGGATGCTGGACTGGACAGTGCAGTTGATGCTTTGTTTGCATGCTTTCGACGTCGCGAACTTGACGTCGCGAGTTTACCCGATTAGGACTAGCGCAGATCATGAGGCGACAGGGCATTCAGGCATAAAGGCACCAAGAGAAAACGATAGGCTCACGCGTCGCGAGAGACCGTCTTCTTTCCTTCCCACAGGACTTAAGCACGGTTATCGTATATGACACAGCGAACTCATGCAGGCTTGATGAATGACGGAACATAGCCGCCTGAGCCATTTGCCATGTCAAGGATCCTGTGTGTGGCCGAGAAGCCGGCCATCGCAAAGGCCGTGTCCCAGCATTTGTCCGGAGGTTCTATGCAGACAGTGAGTCTCAAGGTTGTCTAGAGTTAGCATAAGTAATATGTTAATAAATACAGATGTCGATTCGCGGGAATCCGTATGTCAAAAATTATCTCTTTGACTTCAATTTCGGTAGCCCCTGGGGCTCCTGTGCGGTCACCATGACCAGCGTCATCGGCCACCTAACAAACCTCGATTTTGAGAGAGAAATGAAAAGCTGGCTATCTTGTCCGCCTGGCCAGCTTTTCGATGCACAGGTGCTTGAAAATGTGTACTCTGTATGTACCGGGCTTCCACCGCCGTGTTGTTGGTTGTGGCTAACATGGATACAGGACAAGGTAGCAATTGCAGAAAACATTCGGCAGCAGGCCCGCGGGTGCAAAGCCCTGTTTATCTGGACCGACTGTGATCGTGAAGGGGAACATATTGGGACGGAAGTCCGCAAACAGGCACTCAATGGAAATGCTCGCATCTTGGTTAAACGAGCTAAATTCAGTAACACCGAGAGAGCGTGAGTCCAAACTTATTACCTATCGAATTTTACAGGCTAACCGCCTCCAGTCATGTCTTACAAGCTGCCCGGGCTCTCATTGAACTCGACGAGCTCCAGGCTAATGCTGTAGCTGCGAGGATGGAGCTCGATTTGCGCATTGGTGCTGCCTTCACGCGTCTACAGACCCTCCAACTGCAAAGCTACACAGCGCATCTAACTGACCAGCCTATTAGTTACGGTACGTGGCCATCTTATTCCAGCATCCTGGGCACCTCCTGATTGATTTTGTAGGGTCTTGTCAATTCCCTACCCTAGGTTTTGTGGTGGATCGTTACCTACGGGTGAGGAACTTCAAACCAGAGAAGTTCTGGGGGATCAAAGTCCTGCATGCTCGAGATGACACTAAAGTCAACTTCATCTGGAGACGAGTCCATCTCTTCGATAGGGCTGCCGTGACAATCATGCTGGAGAGATGCCTGACTGCGAAAATGGCCAAGGTCACCAAAGTCAACCAGAAGCCAACTAGCAAATGGAGGCCTTTGCCCTTGACCACAGTTGATTTACAAATGATGGGTAGTAGATATCTCCGCATGGACAGTCAGAAAGTCATGAAGGTATCTCTTACCGCTCAGGAGATGTGCTTGGTCTGGGTACTGACACTTTTACCAGGTCGCTGAAGCTCTTTATACAAAAGGTTTCATCAGCTATCCAAGAACAGAAACGGACCAATTTGATAAGGTCATTGACCTGAAAAAATTGGTCGAAAAACAATACCCAGATAATTCCTGGGGTCAATATGCTCGGGAGTATGGACCCCACCAGCCAGCTCTATGACATGATAACAAGCAATCACTGACTTCTCCTATGTAGCTTGATCAACGGAAATTTCAAAACACCCCGATCAGGCCGACACAATGACAAAGCCCATCCCCCTATCCACCCCGTCTGCTGGGTCTCGCTCAATTCCCTAAGCGCCGAGGAGAAAAAGGTCTACGAGTTCGTCGTCCGACGATTCCTAGCCTGCTGTTCCGACGACGCCAAGGGCCAGAGCACCGAGGTCGAAATCCAATATGGCGACGAGTTCTTCCACGCCAACGGCCTGATGGTCCTGGAACGAAATTATCTGGACGTATACGTATACGACAAATGGGAAAGCAGCCAGCAGCTCCCCAACTTCCAACAAGGTGAGCGCTTCGAGCCTACCGAGGCCAAGATCTTCGAGGGCAAAACCTCGGCGCCCAACTATCTCACCGAACCCGAACTCATCGGTCTCATGGACGCCAACGGCATCGGCACCGACGCCACCATGGCCGAACACATCGCCAAGATCAAAGACCGGCAATACGTCGCCGTGCGGAACCGAGGGGGCGGTCGTAGCGCGGTGCAAGAGCTTATCCCCACGCAACTGGGTGTCGCACTGGTGGAAGGCTACGATAACGTCGTGGAAGGGCTCCCAGATAGTCCGTCGTTAAGCAAGCCGTTTCTGCGCAAAGAGATGGAGCAGCGCATGCGCGAGATCTGCGCGGGGACGAAGTCGCGACAGCAGGTCGTCTTCGAAAGTTTGGAAATGTATCGCGAAGTGTTTATTCATACGCAAAGGCGGATTAATATGCTCAAGGCGGCTTGTCGGAAATATCTATCTGACGGGGGGGTGTCATGAATTTGCTATTCGTTGTGTTATGACTAAAGGAGTTATGGGATTTTTTTAATGATACCCTAGTTTTAGCTTATTGATATGCCATTGATCGCAGATGTACTTGACCAGTAGTTATTGCCTATACAGAAAGATGGAAATAGCATCCTACATTATCTATAAAAAAAAGTGGAACAACAATACAGATATAGCTAACCAGGGTATATATTCAACAGCAGGTAGAACAAAATATAAGAAACTTCCTAGGGCTATTTCCGATTCTATCGACAAGTCAACTTTGCAAACGTCATGGGTAGTAGACAGGGGGTATAATATGTAAGATAGTAGTAATATATAAAATAGAAGAACACACAGCATCAATCAACATCAACCAAAGAGAAGCAGAAAATTCTAGCCCAGGAATCCAATCAATAGCGTCATTATGAAAAGAGAACGGAAGGGGATATCCTGATTGTCTTCATTGATCTTCGTGCCTTCGTGCAGTTCGGGCTCTCTATGCAAGCACCTAACAATAAAAGAGAGGCGTCAAAGTAATACTGGAACCAGTGTTGTTATTTCATACCAGAGGAACAGAAACTGGCCTGTCTAGAATGAGAATTTTCATGATATATATGCCTCTTCAAATCATGCAACGTTTGTGATCTGAATAGGGACTGCGAGAGGGAGGGCGGTACTAGCTGGCGACCATCCATGGGTGCTCCATGACCTCGGTGATCGTGTACCGATTGTCGACATCGCGATCGAGCATCTTCCGAATCAGAGCAATACAATCCTCGGAGAATGGCAAATACGGGATCCGCAGGGGATGGTCCAGGATTTCGTCAATATTATAGAATGGGTTCTCCTTGTACACAATGGTGTACAGAAGGATACCAAGGGCCCAAACATCCTGTTCTTTCCCTCCGTAAGACTTGCCCTGAAGAACTTCTGGTGCCGCATAATCTGCCACAAGTCAGATCCAATTTACGTAGAAAGAGACAAGGGAATGAAAACCCACCTATTGTCCCAACAAAAACATCAAACGGCCCATTTTTAATGTACGCTGCACTCCCAAAGTCGATCAGTTTGATCTTCCCTTCCCCATCAAGAATGACATTCTCATCTTTGATGTCTCGATGTACAACGCGTGCCTTGATATGAAGATGATGAATGGCATCCACCACCTGCCGGAAGATGTTGCGACATTCCGTCTCGTCCATGTTGGCCTTCAGTTCGATGTAGTCAAAAAGATCCATGCCTGGTAGGCCGTGAGGCTTCATCTCGATGTAATAATTGGTATCGTCTTCGAAGAAACCTTCCATTTCCACAATGTTTGGATGTCTGAGTCCATCACGCCGCAGGTAGTCCAGGACATGAATCTCTAACGGAACTGTACCCAACTTACGGTCCCGGGTCCACGTGTCGACGAGAATTCGTTTTTTCGTTACATATTTTAAGACCATTCGCTTCGAATGGTTCCTTTTCAGGCAGGCGAGTTTAACTTCCCCATACGCCCCTTGGCCCATTTCTTCGAGGATTGAATAATCCGTAATCGTCCTTTTTGCGGCTGCCTCCTGTGCCCCAGGACCATTCGACTTCACTTCGGGCACAGATTGGATAGACCTGTCCAACGGCTGGGAAGCAGCTTCGTTGAGCTGTTGACTGAGAATAGACGACGGTAGCGGAGACTCAACAGAGTGTTGTTCAGCAGGAGCAGAAAGTTCTGGTTGTTGTGCAGGCACCGCCTGTAATATGCCGGACCCAGGAATAACCACTGGTGTGGTAACTCGAGACGGTTCTTGGCTGCTAGATGACTTCAGATTCGCCGCTGGGCCAGTCGAATGAACGTGTCTCGAATATGTAACCCAGAGTGCATAAAGGAGTTCAGTTGCCGCTACCGTATCGTCACTCTCTGCATCAGAATCCTCGTTCTCTCCGTGGTAATCGGCCTTCTTTTCTTCCTTGTTTTTAGAGAAGATCGTCTCACTCTTCACCACCCTTAATTGCACGTCCACTGTCATGGTTGAGCCATCGCGGTGGGTTGCCGTAAGCCCAGCGGGTTCGAGAAATACCGAAGCCACATTGGCTTTGCCTTCTCGTAGGACGGAGAGGGTTCGCGCCCTACGGAAACTCTGCTCAGGGATTACCATCCCATCCGCCAAAGGCCCATTGTCCTCCTCGCTAAGCACATCCAAGAGGTAATCGAACCCGGGAAGTAAATCAGTGACACGCAAACCCTCAGGCCGCTCCTGGCCAAACAACGCAGCCGAAAATACTGAATTGGCACTGATCACCTTCAATGTCGACGAAGAGAGTACCATCATACCAGCCACGTGAGGGAAACTGGATATCCGAAGACGACGGGAATCGTTGTTATCTTTGTCAACGGTTACGGGGCTATAGAACCCATCGGAGTTGCGGGCGGCAAAGTACTTTGTTTCCACCATTTGGGTAATGGCCCGATCAGGCGGGCTCTCGAGGTATTCTCTGGGAAGCTGTGGAAGAAGTTCTGTAATGTGCCTCCCCAGTTTAACCCCCTCTGACCCCCAGATCTTCCCAGTATCTCCGTGGTAGGAAGTGACGCTCCACGACAGATCGCAATCGACATAGGCAATATTCTCAGTGATCTCCTCGATGACCCAGATCAGCCCACCGCTTTTCTCCATGACCCAGATACTGGCCGAGCCCTGAGTTCCATTGCGTTTTCGAATCGGTACCACGTCTCCACACAGCAAAACACCGCGAGAACCGGTTGCTGGACGGTTGGGGCTTCGCGAGTTCCTGGCACCGGAGCCAGAGCCATCGTCGGTCCGTGATCGTCTAATGCCTCTTTCTCGCGTAGATGGTTTACGGAGCAGCTGAGCCGCGACACCATTGACAAACTCCTTGGACTTCGAGTTTACCTGACCCGTACGGTTTCTATCCAACGAAGGAATGTTTGCTGCAGCATCAGTGCTGGGATCCTGCAGTTTGGACTCAAGCCACTGCTGCCGGTCCTTTTGTACAACCTCTAAAATACTGAGTTTGCGGAGCTCCGCTTGAGTGACACCAAATACGAGACACGAGAGATCATTAGCAGCTAATATAGTCCATGGCGTCCGGGACTCGGTTCGAAAAAAGGCTTGAGAGGTCGGATTCCATTTGCTGCTGTGGGTGTGCAAAGCCGGAACAGGGAACCCCAGGCCGAAACTCGGGGAGCTGATTGATGATAATGGATCCGTGCCCGCACCGGATTGAGATAAACTCTCCATAAGCTTCTGGGGGGCAGCTGCGCTACCATCCGTATATGTACGCCTTAAGCTTACGCTCCTAGACAAAGGATCGCTGTCCATATCCCTCTTTTGATGTAGTACAAAGTCGTTCGGCCGCGGTATCGTTATCTCGGGGTTAAAGCCATGTGTTTGAGTCGCTTCTCGGGGCTCTTCCACAGGATGCTTGTGATCTGTGAAAGCCTTCTCAAAGATATTACCGACGTCCACGTCCGCAGGACCGGTCAGGGGGCCACTAGCTAAACCAGCAGGGTCAGATAGGTCCAACTTCTCCGAGATGTTTGCTTGTGACAAGAGATCCGCCGTACTCTGTACCTCTATGTCCCTGCTCATGCGAACTTGCATATCGCTAGCGGGTCTACCGAACCGGTCACGCATGAAATCTATCGATCGTTTTAAGATATTCTGGCGACTTTGGAGCAGTTCCTCGGGCTGTTGTGAGAAAGAGAAGGAATGTAGTGACTCGCACGGAAACCGATGCAGATCTTCTAATGTCGCAGAGCCCTCGAACGACATTGCACGAGAGGAGTGGGCTCTCGATGTCGACCGAGACCGTGGAGAAGGTGAACGATGTTGCGAATCTGAAGGAAGCAGCGACGATGCCGAAACGTTCGGGAGAGTCATGACTCGCGACGGGAATTGTTGACGTATCCGATCCAATCCGGACGGACCCAATCCATGATCATGTTCCAGTAAAGGAGACCTGTCAATGAGTTAAGAAAAATAGTCTTGTATTCCGTAAAGAGGAAAAGAATAAAGAGGGGGGAAAAAAATAAAAAAAATAAAAATAAGAGTAGTGTGCGCAACCATATGCAAGTCTAATGTTCAGCGACGCAAGGAGAGATATCGACCAACCTTGGGACAGAGTCGTAATCCGACAGGGTGTCTACAGAACGGTCCATCGAACCATTGTCTGCATGTGCAGGTCCTGCATCGGACTTCGGTGATGTAGAGCGAGGCCATTGTATAGGGGAGGACAAAGGACTTGTTTCACCTGTTGCGACGGGCTGGTTAGTTAAACTGGTCATGACATCCCTAAATGAAACTCAACGTCTCGTCTCCGACATTTCAGCCAAGGACTGCCTGAACCCGTCATCGACACATTAATCGGCCAATTTGTGACCCGTGCATGTACAGAGACATTGTAGACAGGTATTTTCCGGATTTGTCAGGATAAAAGATTGCTTCCATCCAGGTCATTTTGCGCAGCTTGAGTCTTTTCCTTTTTCCCCCTTTCTCTTTAGCTGTCGCCATTTCAGCCGCTTGAGGATTGAGAACTTTAGCCCCTCCATCTGCGGTGTAATCCAACTCTGCCCTCTCCCGAATCCTCCTGAGACATCGGAGTGAGAGTGCAGTGATGCGAGGGTATAGCTGTTGCGCAACGCCAAAAAGAAGGAGAAAAATTTTGCCATGAAAGCGATAGAGAAGTAACAATTTACCACTCACCATCGAGATTGTTGCGTGTAGGCCCCATAATTCGATTTCACCTCGACTTCAACAGGCACACTGTGTAGCGGCCAGCGCCAGTCGAGTAAGCCCGAATATGGGATAGGAGAGGAGGAGAAAGAAAGAGTCGAGTTTGTTACAAAGTGATCAGGACTGTTTCATGAGATGTTCAAGGCCGGGGTTGTTCGTCTTTGTCGTTTCGTCTCGTCTTTATGGTGTCCGTTACACCAAAACTCTTTTCTCTTCTCCCTTATCTCTTCGTTTATTCCTTTCAGATGCTGTACTCGAAATCGAGGCCAGATAATCGATATCACGTTGCGGTCGCACTCAGGAGGGGAGGCAGATGGGCGGCGAATTTGTTGATCGTGGGGAATAACTGTGGGGAGAGAGATGCGAAATACTTAACTTCCGACCGTCTCGTTCTGTTCGTGTCTGTTATTGGCTTTGGAAAAGATAAATAGCAAGGGAAAGATGATGGTCTGCGCCAGTTCCCTTGGGGGAGAAGGCGACGACCAGAAGAAAAGAAGAAGAGGAGAGGAGAGGCAAAAAAAGCGGGAGAAGAATTGCAGTCGAGACAGAGCCCCTAGGGCAGTGAGGGTAATGATGTTCCTTTCTCCTTACTTTCTTTGTCATATAATAAAATTTCTTCTTTAATGGGATTGTTGTTTCCTTCCTTTTTCTTTTTTATTTCCTCTCTGGCGTTTATTCTGAAGTTGAACGGGAAAAAAAATAAAAAATAAAATAAAATAAAATAACTGAACGGTTCGGTCGGAGGCACGGGTCGAGTGCGATACGAATACGACGTCGAGGGCTCCCGATCATTCCTTGTTCCCAAATGAAATGATCAAACTTCTAGATTATGGTTACTGTCACCCTGGTTCGCAGTAGTTATGCCGGAGAGTATTCTTGAATAGTGACCCAGAGATCCCGGTGAAACCCCTGACCTGTGGTTGTGATGTAATGCCCTCCCCTTTGGGATCGCACCTGAAGCTCTCCGGAGAATTCTGTCAGCATAGACAGTAGCATACTACATGTGAGTAGCACAGGATGAGTCCTAAATGCAGCACAAGATCATGATACGGAACATCCGGGAATAACTTATGCCAATGGAACCACCCTGGGTTGGCCAAGGAAAAGCTCGACTATTGTATGTACTTGACGTGACGAACCAGTTTTTTAGGGTTAAGCTCGGAAAGTTCGGCACTGTCAGAAACACAGAGGCAAATGCGTCTTAAGGGCAAGAATTTTACCTTGGCAGCTAAGGTATAGCCCTAGCAACCGTGGTCTTATTTCATAAATACCTTACCTCACTGCCTAGTTTGGAAACCCGGGAACGCCGGAAGTGCTGAGGACTTAGGGATACTAAAGGTATTGAGAACCCTATGGAAGAGAAGGCATATCCTATAAAAAGGACAACGAGGAAATCACTCAAGTCCTGATGGCATTACCAACTTGACGGAGCTTAGTTCCTGATAGTGTGCGTCGAAAAAAGATGTTAGGACTACATGTACAGTAGCCACCTGAGCGCCTTCCTTCTATTCTTCTATCAACCAAATAGTTGAGCCCTATCGTCTACAAAAGAGATTGAATAAATTTAACAACGGATGGCACTTCGCGGGCAAAATACAAAGACTTCTGAATCTCCAATCCACATTACTCTGGAGTATCTAAAAGCCTATCTTATCTGTTCACCTGTTTGTGTAGAACCCCGTAGGAGTAGTCCTAGGTGCGATTTCCGTTCTCATATGACCGAGTGGTGCAACTTATCCACGTGGCCACTGTGAGCTTTTTAAGGCCTCAAAGGTGTATGTTTTGATTCAATTGATTGATATCTATAGAACCATTCAAGTAAAGACTGAAGATAAAGATGAAGATGCGGACTGAAGAAGGGTAAATCGACTGCGCGTTCTAGAACTTGAGACCAACCTGAAGAATATTTGATATTTAGGCAATTTTCGCTTATTGCGAAAACAAGCACATAGCTCAATATACTTAAGAAACTTTATCCCGGAGCAGGTCAGCTAAGTACCAAATTCGTTTTCTATCCTGCAAAACAGGAGGAGGACTCGCGACCTTAGTCAATGGTATAGAGAACGCCAGTCATGGGGAGGCCTTGTGCCCATTAGCACTCCAAATAGGCCAGCCTGAGACTTCGTAGTTCAGAAGAATTGCCTGGAGGGTAATGGAGTCAATGCCCATGAAGTCAGCAGGAGGCTGAGCCCACTGTAGATAGGATGCTATTTCTTCCGCAATATCGTACGGAAACCGGGAGGGAAAGAAAAGAAAAAGAAAAAGAAAAGAAAAGAAAAGAAAACAACAAGAACGTAGTTAATACAGAGTATTTGGATCCCATTTTGTTAGTAAATCGCGGGGATAATACGGAAGAACCGTCCAGTATATCTTATATCGCTTGTGGAGAATACGGCTCCGCAACAGTAATATCAGTCGCTGGCGATTTCATCAACTGCACCCCGCCTGGGTTTTCCGAAGGGTAGTAGTCCTCAAGTCCAAAAAAAAATCATGCTGGAAGTTCTCGCTACGTCTATGATTGCGGCCCTAGAGCTCAGCGGCACAGAGCTAAATATCTCCAGCAAATACAACAGTGGAGTCGCTTCTTCCTCAAACCGTGATTGGATAAGATGCCAGCAAGTGTAATGAAAGGCAGATCCGTACAAGTCATTTCACTGGCTCGACGCGGGTGCATTAATCCTGCGAGATCCTTTGTAGCTCCATCGCTTGGGTTCTAGCTTAAAACCCCGAAAAAATCCTGATGGTTTGGTCTCCTTCGTAGGGTTGATGGCTGGGGTGCGGATCACTGATGATACGTGCTTTTACTGAAATACGGAGTACTAAATAGGATTACCTTCGTGATAACTACATGCTTATCCTTTCGATATTGTTGAAGCCAAGCGACCAATCCTGGTTGGGTCTCGTGCTGTTATGAAGAGATCCACCCAAGTTATGCAGTGAAGTGGAAAACAATCTTTATCATGAAAACAGAATAGGAGGAAATACTCGGTCTGTACTCCGAATGAAAATTGTCAAATTTTGTGATAGACTTTGATGAAGACGGATCTTATCTCGGGAGTTAAGTGGGCCCTACCAGAGATCGACCAACAGTCGGACCCACTGAGGGAAAGGCATAACGGAAATTTAGGCTACTTATACACGACTGTGGAATGAGTTTAGAGCCAGTGACATGAACATGGCTTGGTGGTCTGTGGCTGACAGTGCTGGCGCTACCTTATTTCACTTCCTACACCGCAGCTTCTCCCACGTCATCAGACTTTCAAGGGACTAGATCATAGACTGCCGTACAGCTAGCCACTCAATCCCCGCTTTTACAGTATACCAGAAAGCCCTTTGGTATTATGCAGATATCGATATTAGGTTCAGAATTGTGTCTCAATTTTATGGGCCGCTCGGTGACCCGAGATGCAGTGGCAACGTGTGAGGTGAAAAGTCTGGAAAAATCACCTGCAGAGTCACTAAACTCGCACGTTTCGATTATACACCGTGGAGATCTAATTGCTGCAGGAGTACTCCGTATAACAACCTCCATGAAAGACCACAGGCGTAGTGGACCGCCTGGCAGGAGGAAAGTCCCCACGTCAGCCAGTTGACAGTCCTTGTCTCAGCAAGAACAAGAACAAGACAATTTTATTACATGCTGGCAGTTAACAGCATCCTGTTATTCTTCCAGCAGCTGTAATGAGCTGTTATGGTTCTGTCGATGGAATTGCAATTGTCAACAATATGGGCAAATCCACCTTACTGTCCGTGAAAAGCATCGGTATGCTTAAAGAATGTGAATGAATGGTGTACTCGTTGTATTTTCCCGTGTCCTACAAAATGAACCATATCGTTCCAATACAGAGTACTTAAAAAAAATTTAAAGAAAATAAATAATTTTTTGAATATAGTTCAGACCTAGCCAGGCAAGTCACTAGGGTCAGGCATCAATCACGTTGGCGAGATTTAACCACACTATCAGCTGCTTTTATGCTGCGATGGACATCCATACTACTGTATCTCAGGCCAAATGTAGTAGTAGGGACGGGTTGGCATCTCCATAATATACAGGGTACAACGACTACTTTTGCCAAGTACGGAGAAGTAACGGTGTGGTACCTTTTTACCGAAAGCTGCCCCCCACCATTCCGAATCAACGGAAATTCATGAAAGAGGCGGCACATCCCAACGATACAGCAAAGAGAGCAAATGGCGACATTTCTTCCAAGATTTCCGAAGATAAGAACCAGTTTTTGACCTCCCTTTTTTGATCAAGCCGCTAGTCTAAAAGCTTGAAACCGCTATCACCTACGATACCGAAGTGGTGCCTTATTGGCTTCCCTGCAAGGGGACCCAATGACCATCGAAGGCGGATATCATCTGCAACACACAGTAGTCACGCCACACCGACGCCTGACGAGTAGCCGTCACGCGCATTTTTGGGAATATTGTATCAGTCGGGCACACGCTGCGTATTATATATCACCGTACAAGAGTGATACCGCGTGGTGCCCCGCTTTCCTGGCTGACTAGGGTTAGTGGCGTAGGTGGTGATTAAGTGGGGCTTTATGTGGCAACGCGATCTATCATTCGATAAGAGTGCCGATAATCCCGTGGCGTGGTGGCGGAGTCAGCAAAAAAAGGTGGGCGAATTCCTGATTGGCTGGTGTGGGTCCAGGAGAAAGATATGTCGGACAGGCGGTGATTGGCGGATACGTACTTGCTTGTACCATAAGAGAGGTATCCCGGTCAGCTGACCAACCTCAACGTCGCTTGCTGACTCTCTTCTTGTTACGCCGTCGTACTTTTCTCCCTTTCGTCTCTCCTGCTTAGTTCTGGCTTGCTTGGTCTGCTTTCACTCTCTCAGGTTGTTTCTGGTTTTGTCTGTTCTAGCTCCGTTTCTTTGATTAGTCTGTGGATGATGCTCGACTTCGACTGACAACGTAACCGACTTTCACGCAAGAGTTGCCGGCTTCCCTCGGATTATTCACGGCCTCCTCGTTCCACGGTACGCCTGTCCTCCAACGTTTCTGGCCTTATTTTCACATCCCCCTTTTTCTGTCACTTCGAGTTAAAACACCGAACCGAACTATATCGATAGCGTTGCTGGCGTTGGCTTCCTGCACTCATTGAACCTCATATAGGCATTGCCGACAAACTTGGTTGTACCACCTTCTCTCTGACGGGACGAAACTTTGCGGCATCGATAAGTATGAGCGTCTAAGGAGCACCCGGAATTCCACGCGTGACATCGCCAGCGCTGTGCTGTCCTGGCCTCTCTTCATTTCCTACTTACGCACGACCATTCGGCGGCGGCTACGGAAGAGATATTTTAATCCCGTTCTCCCGTCGATTACTTTTGTGTCTGCATTCTTAATATTATACCATGGCTGCAGTTACCAACCCGGCTAGGCTCTCGCCCGAGAGTGCCTCTCCAGCGAGCCCGGCTTCTTCGACCGGACAAATCCCATTAGGGCAGCCTCCCAAGCTCAAGGGACGCCGTAAACTACTACAGAGCCTTCAGCGGATACCATCCACTCCGAGTTTAATCAGGCGCAGTCGATCCCACTCTACCGGCTACCGTCGAGAAGGCAAGGGCTCGCTGTCTTGCGTTTCCCTCTCTCAATCGTCTTATACTCCATGCCTGGGCAATGCTAGTTCCTCTCAGCTCTACGGGGGGTTGAATGTCCGGCCGGTAACACCGGGAGTCTCCCGTCATTCTATAGAGAATCAGGATGAGGGGCCGCGAATTCGTCTCGTTAGGAATGAATCCCCAAACCATGCCTTCCAAGCGAGAACAGTCCGCCTTCCCACTGAATTGCGACCAACATCACGTGGCTCCCCGCCTCCGAACGATATAGTCGAAGAGAAGGGCGAGGCGGATCCAGCTACTCCAGAAGTTCGATCAAGGTCACATTCCTCACAAAGGAAGCCAGTCGATTTTTGGGGTGACATGCCCGATGAACTCAAAATGCGCATATTTCGCTATCTCACTCCGAAAGAGCTAGTCCGCTGCTCTTCCGTCTCTAGGGCTTGGAGCAAAATGTGCTTCGATGGGCAGTTGTGGACCACCGTCGACACAACTGAGTACTACCATATGATATCTAGCGACAGTCTTGTTAAACTCATCACAGCGGCTGGTCCATTTGTTAGAAACCTCAACCTCCGGGGTTGTGTTCAATTGCGGGACAAGTGGTTGACGGATGGTGAGCGCATGTCGGATCTGTGCCGCAACCTCATCAACTTCTCTCTTGAAGGAAGTCGCATTGACAAGAGTTCAATCCATAATTTTGTTTCACGCAATCCTCGTCTTGAGTACATCAATTTTTCGGGATTAACCAGTGTTACGGATTCTGCCATGAAAATCATTTCCCAATCTTGCCCACAGCTTCAGGTTCTGAACGTCTCCTGGTGCATTAATGTCACCACAAGAGGCTTGAAGAAGATTGTTGCCTCATGCCAAAATTTGAGGGACCTTCGGGCCAGCGAGATCAATGGATTCAACGATGAAGATTTTGCTTATGAGATGTTCGAGCAGAATAACCTTGAGCGTTTGATCATGAGCCGCACTGACCTTACAGATACGTGCCTGAATATTATCATGCATGGTATCGGTCCGGAAATAGACATACTCACCGAACGGCCTGTCGTTCCACCTCGACGACTCAAGCATCTGGACATTCACCAGTGCCCGGGTGTGACGGATGATGGGCTGAAAAATCTTGCTCACAATGTCCCGGATCTCGAAGGCCTGCAAATCTCCCAGTGCCCTGAGTTGGGTGACGATTCTGTCATCGCAGTCATCCGCACCACACCGAAGCTATCACATCTCGAGCTTGAGGATCTAGTGAGATTGACAAACAATACTCTTATCGAGCTTGCCTTGTCTCCGTGTGCCTCTCGACTCCAGCATCTCAATATCAGTTTTTGCGAGGGGCTTGGTGACGTTGGAATGCTGCAAGTTATGAAGAGCTGCAAATCCCTCCGCTCGGTTGAAATGGACAACACCCGTATATCTGACCTCACCCTGATGGAGGCCAGCTATCACGTCCGCAAGAGAGGCTATGACGAGAGCCTACCTCAGGTGGGTTTGCACCTGGTGGTCTTTGATTGCTCCAATGTCACCTGGGCTGGCGTCAAGGAGGTCTTGTCAAGCAATGCCCATATCCCTCGATCTCGCAAGTCATCCCCAAATAGAGGTACAGCCCCCTCGTCAACTACACTTCATCCTCCGCCACCCCCGGTGTACCCCAATGAGATCATCCACCTCAAATGCTTCTACGGCTGGCAGATGACAGTCGATGAACATCAAAAGCGGGTCTTACGTGGTGATCTTGCGGCTGCTAGCAGACTGGACCGCAAATGGGCAGACTACATGAATGTCACGGGCGAAGCCGGTATCATTGGCATTGGACAATGGGTGAGAAGGCGCCACGCGCGAGATGCCCAGCGGCTCTATAACGCAGAGGAGGACGAAGATGCGTACGGCATTGGTGGTATCTCTGCTTTTGGAGGAAGACGCCGAAGAGCGCAGAGTGGTGGCACCTGTTCTGTTATGTGAATTCATTTGCGACCACATTTTCTACAAATATTTTGTTTCCAGGTTCCAGAGTTCTATGAACTGGGTACGTGTTGGCTTTGGATGGATGAGATTTGTCAGTCTGGGACTGAGTATCTCCAGAGTCAAGCTCTTACGACTGATGCTTTTCAAGAACGCAAGCGGCATTCTCTCGTTTTTGGTTTTCCGCTTTTGTTTTCTTCCCACCTA
Source organism: Aspergillaceae sp. MA 6039 (assembly GCA_003004485.1). Classification (NCBI taxonomy): domain Eukaryota; kingdom Fungi; phylum Ascomycota; class Eurotiomycetes; order Eurotiales; family Aspergillaceae; species Aspergillaceae sp. MA 6039. The sequence goes on along the minus strand of PQMF01000015.1, from coordinate 114,407 downwards.
CAGCCCCCCTTCCTCCCGACGGTCGGTGTGGGCGTTCATTGGCGTCAAGTGGTCCTTTGAGCGTGGAGTTTGATTTACTGGTAGTCATCTTTTCAGATTTTATTCAAATATCGAATCACTTTTTAGACTATTTTGCTTCTTTCCTTACGGCCAATTGACCGCAAGTATTCAATTTTACGGAAGCAAAAGAGCAGGCTCGAGGAACAGGAAAGCGCTAAAATTAATGAATACGAGCCGAGTGTCCCAACTCCTAAACCATGTCTATACTACGAGTGCAGAATAGTAGTAGTGATGCAATGATGCCAAATACCACCATACCGGCACAATATGGTGTAACAAAACAACAAGAGAGAAAACAAATCATTTTTCGAAGAAACCCCCATCACTTTCATCATCATCATCGTCATCAGCTGCCGGCTGAACGTAGTCATGGCGCATGATTTTGGTGGTAGTACCGCGCTTTGCGTGCTTGTCCTTCCTGCCATCACGGCCCGACGTGTTCGGCTCTAATGTAGTGCGGCTAATAGTCTTCTCGCTAGATCTCTTCGCTTCCTGCCTGCTCTTCTTGCTATCCTTGTCCCTCTTCTCTGTTCTTGTATCACCCTTTGCTTCACCCGTGCTGCTCAATTTGCCGTCTCGTAGGAGATTGAGTGTCCCTTCTTGCATGCATTTCTCAATATTATACCACAACGGCGGTTTCGAGTCAGACTGCGTTGCTGTGTTGTCGGCACTAGAGTGGATATCATTGTCAGATTCCTTATGCTGATGCTTATGCTTCTGTTCGTCTGCGTAGAGGGAGATGTATTTGTCATTGAGGGGGTAGTAAATCGTGTAGTTGAGGTTGACACGCGCGATGTGAATCTTCCGACGAAGGGATTCCAGATCATCTTCAATCGATTTGGAGGCTGTTCGTTCCGAGCTTGCGAGGTCCTTCTCGCGACGAAGGAGACGGTTGAGATCTTTGGTGGCAGATTTGCGATCTTTGTTTTTCATTGCGTCTGTTAGTTTAACTGATTTCTATCCAATCCAATTTGAGTAAAACATACCCAAGAACCTGACGAAATGGTACTTTTTGATCATCTGCGATCGAGTTCGTCTCCGCGTTTCATCCTCCAAATCTTTCTCGTACCCAGCCAACGCTCGTTCCTGCACAATTCGCGCATCGGCGGCCAGGTCTCCCCGGCTCAACAGTCGTTTTACATCACGGATACGTCTCTTCAGTTCATTGACGGAGGGGTAATTTTGTTTTTCGCGGTTCTGCACAGCAAGTTGGATCTTTTTCTTGACCGGGCCTGGTAGAGTCACATCGTCGGAGGCATCGCGGTGTTTGCGTTTGGTCGGGGCATCGCTGCGATCGCGGTACCTTCTAGTATTAGTGGTGTCGTAGGAAACCGGGGATCGTTCCCTAGAATTATCGCGTTCCCGGGGCATTGTGAGCGTAGTCTTCTGTAGTTATGTTATGCTGTACCTGCTAAATTATGTCGTTCGGAGCAAAATGAAATACAGAAATATTGCGGATCAACAGTCGGTCCGGGCCCCCCGGATCTGAGCAGGCGGTAGCCAATCACAACCGCGCATTTCGGATGACGCGCGGGTGGATTCCAGGGAGGCTCCTATCAACCAGATTGACCTCTCCTAGAACGACTATCGACGGACCTCAGGGTAGTAGTATCTACTCGCTAGACGACGACCCTCTTGATTTGCAAATCATGGGCTGCTCTTAAGGTTGCAGGTGCATCATGCACTGCAATTGTGCCTAATTTACTCCGAGTGAGCTTCAGGTTCTTGGTAATAGGAGGAAGGGCATTGGCAGCCACCGTCTAAGCTCCGGAGACAGCCACTTTTCGAATAACAGCAATCCAAACATGGAGACCGCAATCCGGTGGTCGCCAACTTCGACCGCGGCGGAACAGCGCTTCCTTCTGGTGGACGTGACGGGAAAGGCCTTCCGCCTCTGCAGAGTGACTGCATTCGACGGGAGAAACCTGGAGCATGAGGTGATATCGACGCACACTAAGGTCCCCTCATTTCGCGCATTTGACTGGTCACCCTTGGACGAATCCCTGATTGCCGTTGGGCAGTCGTCGGGGGATGCGACTATCTTGCGCTTGGGCGGCAATGCTTCGCCGGAAACATATTCGTTTCCAATTCGGAGTCAGCGGTATTGCAATGCGGTTGCGTTTAGCACGCATGGGTTATTAGCTGCAGGATTGGATCGGGTTCGCAATGACTTTTGCTTGAATATATGGGACGTCAACCAGCGGCTGGCGATGAAGGGAAACAAGGGGTTTTCAGAACCATTGAGGAAATTGGCCAGTTCGGAACCGATTACGAGTATCAAGTTCTTTCGTGACCAGCCTGATACACTGGTGGCCGGTGTCAAGGGTCAATATGTCAGGCTCTATGATTTGCGAGGTGAGCTAATTTCTACCCTTTGCCTATAGCTTCTGCTGCTAGTTTTGTCTGACTTGGGACCAGAAGGGCCCGGAAACCCGTCTCTACAGTTTCCGACCCGTTGCGTGCATAACCTGGCGATTAACTGGCTTGACGAGAACTACATCGCGTCTTGTTCGTCTTCCACTGACGCTACTATCTGCATTTGGGATCGACGTGTAGGATCTCGCTATACTGCAGCTGCCATGGGTCCGACCAACACCCTTGACGCAGGGCAGGCAGGTCCATCCCTTGAATTTACAAACGTTCTTGCACCCAAATCATCCATTTGGAGTCTGCGCTTTTCGAGGGATAAAAGTGGCAGCCTGAGTGTTCTATCAAATACTGGCCACCTCAAGAATTACGACATTGCCAAGGAATACCTATCTGAAGAATACCGCTCCTCGATGGACGAAACTCTCGGTCAAGGTTCCTTTAAAAATTACCCAGAACAGATCTACACCAAATACGTACGCGATGTCTGCAGTCCATATAACCACCCTTCGCGGGGCTGCAAAGAACCCGAAAGAGTGGTGTCTTTCGATTCTCTGAACATGGGCACATCTCAAAAAACCAGCGCCGTTACCCTCTCTGGAAATGGTAGAGTTAGCATCATGACATTGCAACCGCCAGCTCCCCCGGTGCGGATATCTGCTCAAGGCGTTCTTGTGCACGGGAAGACGGACGGTGATTCGGACTTCAAAACAGTAGGCCCTGCATCTAGTTCAAATTCCCCCATTTCAGAGGTGGTTCAAAAAATACGCGATCGTGTTCTTCCAGGCGCTGTGGAAAAGAATGGACCCAGGAATCGTCGATCAACCGCAGGTAACCATTCTACAAAGCCTGTTTCAAGTCGCGAGGCTCGGGAGCGTGCTTTAGGTCTTGGAACTTTCGGGGACTTTTTGACTGCCGAGGAAGCTCTGACTTTGTTGACGGTTAATATGCGGCGGTGCAAGGAGGGGTATCTCTTTGATACTGCCCGTAATAAGAGGATACTAACGGATGATCCTTGCTTGCAGGATTTCTGGGGTTGGATAGAACGTGAGTGATATGGAAGTGAATTGGACGCCACTGAAGAAAGTGTGCTAACATCGCGCAGGCGCGCGCGCGGACTCGTCTGGTCACTCCATGGTCATACATGATTTTGACCTCAATTACTTGGGAGTTAGCAGTGTTTGGAACAACGACATGGGTGCGTTGCCTTGCAACTAGTGAAATTAAAAACAGATACTGATATTCCTGTAGGCGGAAGTCGTCGAAGCCGACAACTCGGTTCAAGAGCTACCGAATTTTCCATCCGCGAGTCGGTTGTCGATCTTGTTCGCGACCAACTCAACCTACCTGAGACCAAAGGGTGCGAGACTAAACATGCAGAACATCGTCGCCTTTGTCTTCGAATCTGCGGCGCAGCACAATCTTACCGTGCACTGGAGGACATGGTCAAGACATTATCAGCCGAAAACCAGCACACGAAAGCGGCCGCGTTAGCTATTTTCCAAGACGAATCCAAACTGGCTAATATGGCACTGCGAAGCCACGAACCGACACAAGCTCATAAACTACTTGCCATGGCAATTGCCGGCGCTGCCAAGGGCGAGGCCGACACAGATTGGGAGGAGACGTGCGCGGAAATTGCGAAAGAGCTTACTGACCCATATGCTCGAGCTATCCTAGCGTTGGTTAGCAAAGGCGACTGGAGCTCAGTGATCCAAGAGACCACATTGCCGCTTAGATATCGGGTTGAAGTCGCCTTACGATGGCTCCCCGATGATCAACTTACCACGTACTTGGAAGAAGCGACTACGGAAGCCATCCGCCAGGGCGATATTGAGGGAATAATATTCACTGGGCTTGGGCATCCATCTGCCCTAGATTTATTTCAATCATATATCAATAAATCTAATGATGTGCAGACGCCAGTGCTTGCCATGAGTCACACTGTCCCACGCTTCATTAACTACGAACCCGCGAAAACTCGATTCGAATCCTGGCGCGAGACCTTTCGCTGGCAGATGAACTCATGGAAACTACAACTCGAACGCGCTCGCTTCGACGTCGGATCTCGGAAATTCGCGATCACCTGGGATGGCCGTAGACTGGTTGATCCCCCGCGACAACAAGTTAGCTTGACCTGTAACTACTGCACCAAGCCCCTTGTCCAGCACGACGCGTCTACGCAGTCAGCAGTGCCCCCTACCGGAAACGAGGTTGTCCACCCGACCATCGGAAACCCGTTAGGGACAAATACCATGTCGGGGACGGTCTGTCCGCGATGCGGTCGCCATATGCCTCGCTGTGGAGTGTGCAGTTTCTGGCTGGGTGCGCCAGACCCGATGTCTCGGGCGAGCATCGCTGCGGACGCGGGACAAGGGCACCAGGGACAGGGACAGGAGCAGCGCAAACCTACGGAGAACGAACTGATGCGGAGGTTTATTGTATTCTGCATTAATTGTAACCATGGATTTCATGCGCATCATGCGAGGGAATGGTTCATGAAGCATAGAGTCTGTCCGGTTGCTGAGTGCAATTGTATTTGTGATCGATGAGGATTGCTCTGTCTTGTGCGACACTTCATTTAGACTTATACCCAGATCTCTTGTTATACTCTGTATATATTGCATCTTAGCATATCTATCATCTTCCGATCATCTTCAAGTCGGTAGCCGCGATTGATCTGATAGCTCCATATCTTATCTTGGCAGCCCACCATCGCTAGTGATGTCAGCAGAGGAAAAACACCTCCAGCTGCATCCCACCAACACCAAAATAACATCCATTGCTTAGTTCGTTCGTGCTTACAGCAAGGATATTCTGCTGACAGGCTTCTTCTGGGCTCATTGGCTAGTTCCAGTCATAGTTATATGGATGAGTCAGTTGAGTCTCTGCCATTTGAATCCCATCTGAGCGGGCCATGAAGGGAACGAGTGCCGTACTGACTTCTACAGAAAACGCCTTAGCCATCAGGATTAAACCGGTTTATTCTATACTACTGCTTCCTTTGTCCCTCCGACTAAGTTCCCTCAAATTTCCGCTGCCTAGGACTCCAACTACCGCTGCGACTACCACGACTTCCTTTTCCACCATGCCTCGCAATCGTCCAAAGGGGAATAGCTCTGAATATGGACGCCGTGAAAATGGACGCCCGGTAGCCATTTCCAAATCCCTAAGCTACATCCTCCGTCATGCTGCCGAACGCGAAGGACTCAAGATCGATGCGCAGGGCTATCTCAATGTGGCGGATGTGGTATGCACTACTCTGCTAGATACCAGTGTGTTAAGGTTTATGGGATTGCTGATGAGAGAACTTTTTGAGATGGAATAACAGCTAGCATGGAGAAAGCTCAAGTCGCTCAAAGCGACTTTTCCGGAGATAATCGATGCCGTTGCGACGTCAGATAAGAAGCGGTTTGCGCTTTTGCATATCCCCTCCGAGGGAGACGAAACAACAATTCAACCGCAACAGGATACGCCTGAGGAGCTCTGTTCGACGGAACAACAACAAGACGAGGTCACGAAAGAAGGACAAGGACAGAGTCAAGAAAATACCACCGAGAAAGCTCTCGCAGTGAACGACCCCGATCCATCGAATTATCTTATCCGTGCGACCCAAGGACATAGTATTAAAAGCATTGACCCTAAATCGCTGCTGGAGAAGCTGTCGCTTTCGGACGAGTCCAAGCTACCGACCACCGCTGTACATGGGACATATCATTCCGCGTGGCCCGCGATCCTTGCATCCGGGGGACTGCGCTGTATGGGTCGAAACCATGTGCATTTTGCCACGGGACCGTCACTCGAATCAATTCTTCCACGACAGGCTGATGGGACAGATGCGGAGAGTACGGCACAAGGACTGAAAGATTTAGGGTTGAGTGACAGCCCGGTGATTTCGGGAATGCGACGAGATGCACAGGTCCTGATCTATCTTGATCTGAAGAAGGCATTGGCGGCCGGATGCCCATTCTGGAGGAGTGAAAATGGAGTCATTTTAAGTGAGGGGATGGAGACGGGCAAGAAATGGGAGCACGATAACATTGTGCCGTTAGAGCTTTTCGATGTCGTCGTGGAACGGAAGCATGGGCTAGGGAAAATCTGGGAGGATGGGAAGGTTGTGCAGGAATTGCCAGGGAATCTAACACAACAGAGGAACCCCAAGGGGAAAGGGGATAAGAAATGACTCGTTAATATTTGGTATCTACTACACCAAGTTTCTTTCTCTCCTGGACTATTCTTTTCCAAAGCCCTTTTTTTCTTTTCTTTTCTTTTCTTTTTTTTTCTTCGGGTGGTGTGTGTGCGCGTCTTTGACCTAACCTAAACCAAACCGCTCCTCCAAGCCCTTGCCCTGGTGATATTGACTCATACAAAGTCTCATCAAGAAGTTACTCAATCTACTTATCCAATTCTGCTATAGCCATTCCCCAGACATCGACATCAGCCTTGGCCGAAGACTCTTCAAGTTCCTTCAACCGCTTCTCAGCCACGTGCAAAAACTTCGACAAGTCCTGGACCGCGAGCCGGAGCAGACTAGCGTCGTTGTACATGGTGGGAGTAAGCGGACACGGGATCACATTCTTATTGCCTTTAGACGGAGTAGGGCGACGCGGGTTCTGGACCGCGGTGCTCTCCGAAGTAGGCACAGAGGTACCATTGGTCATGTTGGTGCCATTGATTCCAGGTCGAGGCTGAGAGGGCTGGCTATGCCAAAAGGTTCCAAGAGGGGGGTCAATGAGACGTTCAGTTTGTTTTTCATTACTTTGGACCTGGGTAAGACGACGCTGGGATGGTTCAATAGTCTCTGTAGAAGGTGGCATGGATCCGTTTGTCTGATTGGTAGAATTGGCCTTGGGTCGAGAGGGTTCGGGCGTTGTCAGAGCGTTGAAGGCCTCTGACAATGAAAGGGATCCCTCATCCTCATCTACGAATGGTGTTGCGTGGCCAGAACGTCGCGATAGAGTGGATGTTTTCGCTGGTGGAACGGAAGGGGTCCGGGTCCGGCTCGCAGCAGTCTGTGACTGGGTAAAGCCACGAGGACCACAGTGCACGGGTTCCATCACTATACCGGCATCATCAATAAATCCTGCATTAATTCTAGCAGGGCGGTTATTCGCAGTTGAATCGGTTGGTATGAATAGCGGGGATGAAGGAACATCAGGTGTAGAAATGGAACTGTCCGTTCGACGTTTCTTGTTGGCCTGCGAGACTTCTCCAGGTGCAGGGCGCGCCTTCAAAGTCGACTGGAGCTGATATAAAGATATTGCCCTCTTAGCTTAATTTCACCTCTTCTTCCATTTCAAATGAGAGAGCCCTGCTTACCTCTCTCTGAATTTGGGGTTCCGGGGTAGGTCTCGCGGACTGGAATTGTTCTAGGAGACTAGCGCGAGGCAGGTCAGGAGACGAGACGCCTAAATAAGCATTAATATTGCGTCTGTAGAACGGTTCCAGCAGTCCAAACTCACGAAACGAACACCGAACAGCTTTATGACCAAAGTAGCAGTTGGCGCAGCTCCCCTCGCAAAACCGATGGCCATCTGCCGTACGAAAAACCACACACGAGCTAAACGGTCCATGACCAGATGCACAGCTAGCACAGGGCTGTGGCACCTGTATACCTCTAGTCTGCACCCACGCAGCCGTATTTCGACTCCCTTCTCTCAGGTCCTTTAGGAGCGGCTTCCCTTCCTTGCCCACACGAAAGTCAAGGCGTCGCTGGAATGGGAAGGAGGCGACTCGTTTGCCCAGAGGCTGCATAGCCACCGTGGGCTCGCCAGACGGTGCGATGCCATATGCGGATAGGTCAAGCGTGTCAGAGCCATTGGTATTCTGATGGTTGGACTGACCAGACATCTTGCCTACTATGGAAAAGGATGTCAAACTGTGGTCGACATAAAGAGGGACGAAGCACAGTTCTCGGGAAACTAAACAAAAGAAAGAGGTAAACAAACACCCAAAACCGCTGCGACGCGTATCCAACAGAGGCCATTAGGGCTGGCAGTGAATGCCTCGGATGTTTGCCATGTTTGCCGTGTTTGACGTCCACGCAGCGGACATCTTTCTGGCTTTTCTTCTGGCTTCTTAGGATCAAGTCTCCCACGTAAAGGCTGGATCCAAAGTAGGCACAGCTGCAGAATGCATTCTATGAAGAAACCAGCAACAAAGCTCAGTCAATGTCGAAATATTCCCCTTTTGGGGCACGGCAAATACAGCAGGCGGTGTCCGCAAACCTCCGGCAGGATCTACAGGCGGTGAGCTAAAGCTTCAGAGCTGTCATGCCACATGGTCCCTGTCGCCTTCCGTCCAATCAAAGTCCTCCGAAGTCCAAACAGCGGGCCCCACTGCGGGGAGACCCGTGATCGGAAGCGGAACTGCCGATTCAACTTCCGATCACTGTGGAAGTCCTTCCCCGTCGCCTTGAGAACGTTCCGAACAGACCAAAGTCGTTCTCCCGCCGAATGTTGGCGACGTTGGGATAATCCCTGCTGCATTGTGCGGGGCAATCGTGCTTCTGGGGATGGCATCCGCCGGAGCGCGTTCACCAACCATGAGGTCCGGGTTTGCCGGTTCAGGGTATAACTATAAGTACTGCTGCTACTGGAAAAAGAGGCGAGCTACGCTCTTTTGCTCTTTAATTCATCTCCATCCCCTATACTTTCATCTCTTGTTCTATTTTCGATATCTCCAAGAACACAGCAAGCCAATATGGCTCGACCATTCGACCCTGGTTTCACCGACAGTGTCGTCAACAGCATGGGCCCTAAGACCAACCCTCGATTCCGTCAGGTCATGGGGAGTCTCATCCGGCACGTCCACGATTTTGCTCGCGAGAATGAATTAACCATCGACGAGTGGATGGCCGGTGTGCAAATGCTCAACTGGGCGGGGAAGATGAGCGACGACAAGCGTAATGAGGGACAATTGATGTGCGATGTTATCGGGCTTGAATCGTACGCACCGTCAAAGAACCGCAATGGAAGAAAGTCAAAGTACTGATAAAAAAATCCGTTTAACGAATACAGCCTCGTCGACGACATCACCTACAAACTCGCTCAAGAAGCCCCCGACACTCCCACTGCCACCGCGATTCTAGGCCCCTTCTTCCGGCCAGACACGAAGTGGCGCAAGAACGGCGACAACGTCGTTACGGATGTCAAGGGCGGCGAGATGGTCTTCATGTACGGCCGGGTGATGGACTTTGTTACCAAGAAGCCGCTGGTCAACGCTACCGTGGAGATGTGGGAGGCGTCGACGAACGGGCTGTACGAGCAGCAGGATCCGGAGCAGATCGAGCACAACTTGCGCGGGAAGTTCAAGACGGATGAGGAGGGGAGGTATTACTACTATTGTTTGCGGCCGACACCGTATCCCGTTCCAGATAATGGTATGCTTTGCTCGTGACTTTTTGGCTTTTTGCTATAAAGTCGTTCGTTCGTTGCTAATGGGCGGGTATAGGTCCTGCTGGAAAACTTCTCGAACTCATGGACAGACATCCGTTCAGGCCCGCTCATATTCATATCATCGTACGCACATCTTTTCTGGTTCGACTTTCTGATATGTATATGCTAACAAATGACCCAGGCTACTTACGACGGCTACAAACCCCTAACAACCCAAATCTTCGACCGCAAGGACTCCTACTTGGAGAATGACTCGGTGTTCGCCGTCAAGGATTCCTTGGTGGTCGACTTTGTTCCCCGGGAGAACGACCCTCAAGCTAGTCTTGAGCTCAATTACGATATCAAGTTGGTCCCGAATGAAAGGCAAACAAATGGGGCTAATGGGGTAACGAATGGGGCGTGATTTTGATATCTGTCAAGACATTAGTAGCTTTTTCTTTCTTTGTTTGCATATATTGTGATTCAGGTTTATCCTATCTGAACCGTTTGGGCGTATAGCTGAAGAGACTGTACCTCGTACAGTATGATCTGGTCGACTAATATATATTTATGCCCCCTTGTACTGGGGGTAGCTAGTCAACTGATGCCTACTTAAAGATCCACATTTCCTGCAAAATCCACAATCACCTTCCCAACCTGATCCGGCGCCTCGAAACAATGCCAATGACCAACTTGTTTCAACACCTCTATCCTCTTATTCGCACTCAACACCAAATTGTACATTTTCTGACATCCATCTATGGACGACGACTTGTCCTCCTCGCCTGCAATCAGCAGGAAGGGTGCCTTGATGGCGGCGTAGTCGATATCGGGCGCGTTGGCGATGGCCAAGCAGAGCGCAACATAGGCCTCGGGGTTTTGGTTCAGGAGGGTTTCGCGAATGAAGGCCTTGGCAAGATTGGAGGCACCGGAGCCGGTGGCTGCGTAGGGGACTGTACTGGCCATTGATTCCATTCCGGCTGTTTAGAGATTCTGTTAGATAAACTGTCCAGATGCTTTTTTATGAACGGAGAGAAAGAGGGGCATACATTTGGCAACAGTATCAGCTCGCTCCTTCATCCTAGCAGACAATACCTCCGAGGGATACGTCGGGCCTATCGCGATAACGCCCTTGATGCGGTCCCCATACTCCGCGCCTAGGAGAGACACGACCACTCCCCCCATTGAGTGGCCTACCACCACGGCCTGAGGGACCTGGAAGTGATCCATTACTGCGATGGCATCCTTTGCGATGCTGGCAATCGAAATCGGCTGGCCGGTATATGGGGATCGAGAAGAGCCGTAGGTATCGAAAGCGATGCAGCGGTGGTTGGAGGTCAGGAAAGGGGTAACGGCGGCGTAGAAATTCTGGGTTGAGCCCAGGCCGTGGATGAAGACAAAGGTCAGGCCGTCCTTGGGAGCACCCTGGGGGTGGGAGTCGTAGTAGTGCAGTTTGTGGTTGTTCACTTCGACGTAGGGCATGCTGAATGTGTGTCAGGTATGGACGGTGGTGTGGGAATAAAAATTAAATGGTGTTCAACGGGTACGACTCTAAGATATGCATTAGATAGGATTCGCCCAAAGAGGGGCAGACGGAAGAAGTTACGCTACGCTTAATAAAAACATCTCCAACCGTTGGAGCATGTTGTAATTCACACGGTTCACTGACGTCGACCTCAACATTCGGGGCGCAGTTCGGGCAGTGTAGAGATTCCATGGACAGCTTCCCGCGTCTCTGTCCTCTCCTGCAATCTGACGATTGCGTCTGCCATATGTCTGTATCTGACCATGCACAGTTGCTGGTTACCTTCCATCGGATTGGCATAACAGAGTAGAGGTATAGATAGCGTCATGGCGGGGACCCTGCAGTATGGAGAACATTCCGAACAGCTTCCGTCGGCTCGGATGCTCGCATTTGGATGCTTTCCAAGGCCGTAAATCCGAGTATGTGCTAGAGCAATATCGGTAGACTAAGGCATGCACAGAGTATAGAGTTCCGGGGTACCGATTATCTTGCAAGATATTCCAATGCCAAGTTCAGCGAGCGTTAAGTTGGAGCAATCCTTTCTCAAAACTTTCGTCAAAACCACAAGCAAATTCTTCCAAAAGGTCCGCTGTATCGTCGCGGAATGACTCCTCCAAAGCAGATTTTACGGCTGGCCGGGGTACTTGCTGGGGAACTTGAAATGTTTTCTGGTCATTGTTTTCCGGCGCGATTGTGACTGTCTCTGCTTCTCGGATGAAGTCTTCATCGTAGAAAATTGAGCACTCAGAGAACTCATCTCCATCCTTGTCGTGATCATCATCTGCCTGTCCTTGGTCAACCTTGTTGTTATGGGCATCGTCACCACCGTGGGCATCCAAATCGCCCGTCCTTGCATCCAATGCGACCGTATGATCTTCAGATACACCTGCTTCTGCATCATCCGGTTCGAATGAATCGCATGAGTCTTCCGCCGCCTCTACGCTTCCCGGGGTATCTGGTTCCGTATCCCCTCCATCATCATCACGATTGTTGTCCCTTCCGTCATTCTCTGGAACCTGCACTGGCGGCGGCGTAGGCTTCGGCTTTGCGAGGAAATTGGACAGTAACGGCTGGCTCGAGGGAACACGAAGGGCATTGGGGTCTGGGAGACCTTGACGCTTTCTCTCTTCTCGTTCCTGAGTTTCCTTTTGAGCTTTCTTTTTCTTGTTGGTGATGCGCTTCTTTTCTTTCTCCCGTAGTTGCTCGGCTCGACGCTCCCGCTCCTCCTCGCGGTCGATGCGCGCAATCTGCGACGCAGAGTACCGGAATGTGTTGTTGCGGCGTAGGTATTTCCGACGAACCGCCCGGGACTTTTCTATTATAATGCGCTTAGGCGGTTCTGACATGGTTGGGGTCTTTAGGTGCTTGGGAGTTTGTTTATCGTTTATCGTGGCGGAGGAGCACTTGCTTTGTTTGGCGGCGATATGTTGTGCCGAACGCGGAGATCAACATAAAGTATCAACGACCGCGTATGCAACGAGATATTTATATATTAATGGAGTCTTTGAAGTTTTCAACATATCCACGCTACGATCCTAACTATATACTGAGCCAAGAGAAGCCTTTACAGCTTGGAGTTGTTGGCAGGGTCCCAGCAAACAGGCGAGTGGTCGTCCGTCGTCAGACTGTCCATATCCTCCTGGGACAATTGGAAGTCGAACAACTGTGTGTTTTCGACGATACGCGACTCGGTGACAGACTTGGGAAGAGGGACAAATCCCTATCAAACACAGTTAGCGTCAGCATAATAATCAGGTAACATAATCCACCGATATTCCATACCTTCTGCAAGTTCCACCGGAGCAAGACCTGAGCAGGAGTCTTCTTGTGCTTCTTCACCAAGTTCTGCAATGACGGCTCATTCATACGGGTGGCCTGGACCAGAGGGGAGTAGGCCTGAATGACCACGTTGCGCTTTCGAAGCCACTCACAAAGGTCCACTCGTCCACACCACGGGTGCAGTTCATACTGGCCGACAGAGATTTCACCACCGCCGCCGTTCTTGATGTAGTCCTCAAGTTCCTCGAGGTGGCGGATGCCGTAGTTGGAGACCCCGATGGAACGAACACGGCCCGCCTTCTGAGCCTCAACCAGAGCCTTCCACGCGCCCAGACGGCCTTCTCTGCCGCCGTAGGGACCGTGAATCAACATGCTAGCTAAGAGTTAGTACCTGCTGCAACTAGAATCGTCTTCCCTGTTTGCGAGACTGAGAGGTCGCATACAGGTCAATGTAGTCAAACTTGGCCGCCGCAAAGCTGGCCTCGAGGGCGTCCTTGGCGCTTTCGTAATTTTTCATGTGGTTCACTGGGATCTTGCTGGTGTAGAAGATCTTGGATCGGTCGATTCCAGACTTGCGCATGGCCTCTGCGCATTCCGCCTCGTTCTCGTAATATTTTGCACTGTCGATCTAGATACCGACAAATGGTTACGTTAGGACCAGGCGAAGTCAATAGGAGAGGTGCTATGAGACGTACGTGGCGGTATCCGACTTCCAAAGCCTTGAGGGTCGTCTTCTCAGTGACATCCGGTGGCCTGCAATGCGTGTATCTTGTCAATCACTCACAATGCAGATATCAGATGAATTCGGAAAGCGACATACGTTTGGTAGACCTATTTAAAAGACGGTCAAAATTAGCATCTGCCATAATGTCTTCCGCGTCGCGTTCGCTTACCCCAAATCCGACAACAGGGATTTCATACCCCGAAGCCATCTTGACGGTCGACTGGACAGACTTGAGAGACATGGTCGCTGTATGGAAATGGATGGTTGAGGATGAAGATGTACTGGGGTACAAGCAGATTAAACCGGTTGGTCTCTAGTATTTATAACGGCTGGTGCAGAGTCGCAAGTCGATCAACGTGGGGGCATCTGGTCGGGATGGGCCGAAGTCGGAGTGTCTACAGGCATTTCTCACTTTGACTGAGAAGCAACTTTGCGATACAAAGCACTGCTACATCTGGAGATTTCCTTCCATAAAATGTATGAATGACCCTGCCTATACTCAGTCCTGTGCCTGCATTAATATGCCATCACTGTCGGTTTTTCAGGAAGGCTTAGGGCTCAGGGTTCAGGGCACTGTTCTTATCGATAAAGCGTCATCGCCAGGAGACTAGTCCTGTTTAGGCAATGTCCCGCATCAACCTCTCTCGTCGCTCGTTTTGCAAAGCATCGCCAAAGAGCTTGACTTGACCAATTCGATTTGCGTGGTCTACACGTGAGTATATACTCACTTATCCAAGACGTACTTTCGGAGTGAGCTGATTGAGTGAATGCGACTTAGTGCCTAACAAATCTTGTTTGCCAATTACGGCTGCCTCATACGAATCACGATTGATACACTGTCCAAAGATTTGAATATATTATTACGTTCATATACTACGTACCTAGACACCATCATTATATATAAGCAACAATGCGTTTGGTCAAAAACAAAGTTGAGCTTAATGGCTCGGGCACCGTCACACTATGCCCCGAAGAGCCAGAAGACATGGTGCGCATATCCTCCGGCCTGTTGACTCTACTCTTCAAATCCTTTCTGTCTAATAGGTATATAACTACAGTGGCACGCATATAACCTCATCCGGCCAGGAGACCTACTTCGCGCCAGTGCCATCCGTCGCGTCACTACAACCCAAGAAACCGGCTCCACGACTTCCTCCCGAGTACATTTGAACCTGGAAATCCGGGTCAAGAACCTCGACTTCGATCCGCAAAGCTCGCAGCTTCATGTTGGTGGACAGATCGTGAATGAGACACAGCACACGAAGGTCGGCCAGCATCATACCTTGGATTTGGAGCTGAACCGCAATTTCACTCTTGAGAAGGAGACCGGATCGGACGGTGAGGGGCTTGGATGGGATAGCATTGCGATTCAAATGCTCAAGGATGCGGTGGATGAGAGTGGAAATCGACGAGCCGAGGCAGTTGCGGTGGTTATGCAGGAGGGTGTTGCTCACATATGTTTTATTGGACAATTCCAGACGATTTTGAAGCAAAAGGTCGAGATGTCGGTCCCTAGGAAACGGGCCGGGGGGAGTGACCATGATAAGGTGCGTGCTCTTTATTTATATATGGTCTTACTATACTGACTTTCATTGCCAGGGAATGTCTAAATTCTTCCAAACCACTCTTGACACTCTATTACGCCAGCTCGATTTCAACACCAGTATCACATCAATGTCCAGCAACGAGCAAATCAGACCCGTCCTCCTCGCGTCGCCTGGCTTTGTCGCATCCAGTTTCCAAAAGTTTATTCAAAACGCCGCAACCAACACCCCCGGCCTCAAGCGTCTGCTCCCCAGCATTGTGGTCGTCCACTCCGCCTCGGGTTACCTTCATTCCCTATCGGAAGTCCTCCAATCTCCTGCCGTGAAGACAATATTAGCAGACACCAAGTATGCCCGCGAAACGAAACTCATCGACGACTTTCTCGAGCAACTCCGCAAAGAGACCAACAAGGCCACTTATGGACCACGTGAGGTCGAATCGGCCGTAGACCAGGGTGCCGTTGGTCGTGGAGGCGGGATTTTGATTATTTCGAACCGTCTCTTCCGATCTCAGGATGTGGCGGAACGGAAGCGATGGGTATCACTCGTGGATAGAGTGAGGGATATCGAGGGTGGTGAGGCGAGAATTCTTAGCTCGGATCATGAGAGTGGGAAGAGATTAGATGGGTTGGGTGGTATTGCGGCTTTATTGACGTTTCCGATTGAGGATGACTTCGATTCCGACGAGGATTAGGTACACCCCTCCGTATCGGTTTGCTTTTTGTTTGGTATCTTTGAATTGGATATGCATGATGTTATAGACTTGGTAATGATTTGTTACGACACCGGATACCTCTGCTGTATATCCTGATGCGTTATGCTAGGAATCGATAGGATGGGTGCGGATATACAGGTTGCACTTTGCTTACACAGTAGTGTAGATGTAGCCGGAATGGGTGTATTCCCTTGTACTAGTAGCTTCAAATGCACACCCTTCCTCTGTTTCCCAGAGATGTTCGCCCACCAGCCATGAGTTCAACAGTATATACTCTTGAAACCAAGGTGTTATTGTCATCTGACTGCCAGTGGAGGTTGCCTATGTTTTATGTTCGTCATAAAGCAGGCATTATTCCAACGTTGCTAATTCGTGGGTCTCTCATGTGCAGACAGGTCCCACATAATTGGCCGATCAATCGCGTCACGTGCCACTGATCGTTCTCAAGCATTTCGTCAGTTATTACAGAGTACTCTGTAGATCCTTTAAACCGAACGCCTCCTCCAAACCGAACAGCAAGGATCTGCCTCTGAAGGGAACATAGAATGTTTAAATCCTTCAGGAAACTCGAGTGAGTACGAGTGTTCATCTTTCCATCTGTCTATTATTAATAGGTATCTCAAAGTGACATCATTCGGTAGTGCCTCTGGTGCCTGTACCATTTCCGGAAGCTTATACGAGACTTCGCTGAAAAAATGCCGAGGAACATCTCGAACCTCCTCCATTCTACCCCTCAAGTGTTTCTTGCAATGCGACAACAGTAAGATAGGTATTCATGTATGGATATGTTAATCAATTCAGTGGGCATCAGCTGGCCGCCATCACGATCACCGAGCGCGTAAGCTCGGCTGTTTCCGTGATTGCGTCGAGTATCATCATCGCCACGTTCATTTGGTCCAAGAGCTTTCGCAAGCCGATAAATCGTCTTGTGTTCTATGCAACTTTTGGGAATATCTTGTCCAATGCGGGGACGCTGGTGTCGCAGTCCGGCATTCAAAATGAGCCCCAGAGCTCACTATGCCAGTTTCAGGGATTTGCAATTCAGTGGTTAGTAGCAAACCGTCAGATATCGGATGAAATGGAAGCTAAGAGGTCGTGTGCACAGGTTCATGCCTGCTGATTCCCTGTGGGCCTTTACAATGGCCTGCAACGTGTATCTAGCATTATTCCATCACTACAATACCGAGCTCTTGCGGCCGCTGGAGTGGAAGTATTTCCTCTTTTGCTACGGTGTTCCTTTTATCCCAGCGTTTGTCTTTCTGTTTGTCAAGACTGAGTCTCAAGGCAGGATCTATGGGCCGGCAATCGTACGTTCCCCAAGCCCAGTTCAAAGATCCATGTTCTTAACTATATTTCTTAGCAATGGTGTTGGATATCCCTAAAATGGGACTGGCTACAGATTGCCCTGTTTTATGGCCCGGTGTGGTTTATTCTTTTACTAACTTGGCTTATATACCTTCGGGTGGGCTTGTATATCTTGCTGCAGCGACGGCGGCTCAATAAATATATCAACACGGACTCGACCATTGAAAACCCGCTTTCAAACTTCGAAGAAACAGGAATTAATCTCCAGGGGCTACAAGAAACGCATCAACAAAAAGAAGAGGATCAAGAACAACAAGAAGAAGAATATCAACAACCACAGCAACACTCACAGCAAGAACTTTCCACGTTTCAAGCCCACGAGAGCTTCTCCTCCTCCAACGAACCCCCAGGTGGCGTTATCGGCGCCCCAGACCTGTCCGCCCCCGAAGCAGTGGCAGCCCGAGCCTATTGCAAATACGCATTGCTTTTCTTTATCGCGCTGTTAATCACATGGGTTAGTAGTCAATTCACCCAACCGCTCTCCAACGACATAAGAGATCTAACAATACGTACTTCCAGGTCCCCTCATCAGCGAATAGAGTCTATGCACTATGTAACTCTAACCGTTACATCTTCGGCCTCACCTACGCCTCCAGCTTGGTCCTCCCGTTACAGGGGTTCTGGAACGCTGTGATTTATATCACAGTCTCCTGGGAGTCTATTAAAACGTTACCATCCCAGATCTCCCATTCAGATCCGTACGCGTTTCCCCCGTATCTTGCTAGGAAGTTTAGTGGAGTATTTTTGGACACAAGGTTTGTTAGGAGGATGAAGGGATTATTGGGGTATCAGCGTCGATAGAATTCGACGATTCATGCATCTCAGTCATAATAATTCCCGTCCTATACTTGTGTAAAAGCATCTAATTCATTGTATAAATAGTTGGCATTGTACATGTTAAGTAATCTTACAATTTACTGCTATATTTTTTCAAATGAAACAGATATATTGTTCAGTATCTTTTAATTGCGTTTCTTAATGCACAAGGGTATATCCATTTAGACCGAGGAATGATAATCAACAAGAAAACATGAATTATAAAGAACATCAAATGAAGCATACAAGTGGAAGAAAACAGGGGCCAAAAAAAAAATAATAAATAAAAGAAGAAGCTCCAAAATGCAACCTAGAGCAATGCAAAAACACGCTGTAATTGATAACCGTACCGTTTCATAAAGCAAAACAAGCCCTATACATTCGTCACACTGACCGTCGTCCTCGGGATAGGCCCTGGAGCAACTCGTCGAGCATGCTCAGGACGTAGTCTTTGAGAGGAAGATGAATGGGGAAAATGAGCTGGAGATGATAGCGAGGGAAAAGATGTAGACGTAGACGTAGACACAGGTCCAGGGTCCCCTCTTTCCATTCTTTGCTCGTTTTCGAGGATATGAAGTCGCGTCTCGCATTGCTGAGCAGTGTAGGGTTTTCTGGAACCAAGTTCTCTCATCTAGTTACCGTATATGAGTAAAAGCACATGCATGTGTTTAGGCATGATACGGTGGACGCTGGCTTACCTTTTGTGCTATATAATGATACTTCTCACTCTCCCAATAATCTCGCGCTCTTATAAGGAATTCAGTCTACACCATGTGAAGGTTAATATGCAAGATAAGATAAGAAAACTTGGAGTCAAGGAAAGGGGTAATGGCCACACATACTCACATCATTCTCATCCCACTGCGCAAGACGTTCCTTGCGCCTCCGCAGCAATCGCATCTGCAACCGCGCCTCCGACGCATCTTTCTGGAATCTCTCCCGGAACATTTCACGGACTACCCTCCACGCTAAATTCTGCTCGCGCAATTGCTCAACGTAGGCATCCTCCTCTTCGGCCTTGGGGTCTTTTCGACCGCGACCCGGCGCCCGTGGACGTTGGTGTGTTTGAGTTTCGGCCTGTCCGCGTCGTTGTCGTTCTTGCTCGAGACGCTGCAGGCCCTCTGGATTTGGGAGGATGTTTACTGGCGTGTCTCGGGCTGGGGGCTGTCTATGCGCGCGCCGTGGCCGTTTGGCAGGGGGTGGTAGTGGGGAGAAGCCTGTGTCTCCAGGGCCAATTCCCATGCCCTCGGACGGATAGCCCAGTCCAGCGGTGACAGTTCGCGGGTAGTCACCCGGGAATGCTGCGGTTATGCCTAAGCCATGGTGCTGATGGACTGGGTCATGGAGGCTATGTTGGTATTCTTGCGAGTGATGGCTCAGCACTGGACTGGTGCTTGTGTTGGCGAAGGAACTGTCCGGGAGGCTGATTGGGGTTAAGATGGAAGTGGATGTTGGGAAGGTCGTGGTGCAGTAGGGGTTATTGGTGCTCATGTAAGGTGGCTGTATGTTACGTATGGTTAGCTCGTAGGTAAGATGCAAGCAACGCATGGATGTTCTACATACTGCCTCTGCCCCGGGCCAATGATGTGACATGGTATCATAGAATTCTCTCATTCCATGCCTCGAGACTGATTGACCGCGGCCATATGACATGGCGTATTTGATCCCGCGAGAGGTCTAAGAGAGCACCAACAAGCTTTCAAGATTCTAGAAAGGCCTCGAACGGCTGCCCCAGGATGTGCCAACAAATGCAATTCTCAATTGAAATAATAAGGTAGGCAGGATGGACAAAGCGGCAACGCCGATTAACTGACAAATGGAAGCTTAGAAGGAACAATAAGACTTGCTCATCAGAAGTCAATCCAGATAGCGCGATCAGAGCAAATATATAAGATCCGCAAGGTGGTCAGAAGGAAAAGAGAGGGAAAGGAACATGATGGGAGGGTGATCCATGGACGTGCTGCGCCGGTTCATATACTAAGGCACCACATATTAAAATGGGGTCGCAGTGCCTCACAAAACAGGGCCAGCAGCCAAAATCACTTCGGTCAATGGACTCACAACTGTCCAAACGGCAAAGTGAGCAACGCCAACTATGACTGTGCGGCGCATACAAGAGGCTCGTAACCAGAGGTGCACACTGGACCACAAACTGCATTTAAGCGCCAGTTTATAATAATTCCAGGCTGAAAGGGCAGACTACGCCATATGAGTAGCCAGGAAAGAAGGATTCCAGCCCCCAAAAGGGCTCTGGGGCGCAGGCTTCGCGTTCATTATTCATTACCAAAGCCCACCCGCCGCAGCGCACGCATGGGAAAGGGGATGATGGGAAGAAGCGGCGCTCACAACGCTGACCCGGCATTCTGGATGAGCGGGATACACTGCATGGGGTGGACAGTTGGAAACACACTTTGAGCGGCCCTGTGATCCCAGGGTCAAATCATGGGAAGGATGTTAGCGCTTGGAGTTTGCTGGCGATGATCTGCCTGATCATCGCCTAGTCCTGGTTTATACGGGAACGCAAATGCAAACGCACGGCAACCTGTTCCTAGCCGCTAAACCATATCAATATTCATTATTTCATCATTAAGGAAATTGTATTACCCTGGAGTATAAACAATGTGCGGGCGAGATCGAGGCTGAACAAAGAGTACTCTCGGAGGCACTGATTGTACACTGATGGCGGGCCATTAAGCGCTCTGCGGTGGAGACGCAGATAGACGCCTGGGCGGACTCACAGTAAGCCTAGCGAAGGCGTAATAACAACATATTGTACCATAGCACCCATAATACGGGGATGGAGATGATTATTGATCGAGCAATCGAGGAAATCTCGCAGCAGAACCGACCCTGAGCCGCACATCGTTGTCAGTGATGTACAGGGTAGCAAAGGCGCTTAGTCGATGGATTAGCGATGACGAGAGACGTCAGCACAGCCGCTATCGAGACCACTGCAATAGTAATAAGCCACCGTTCACCGTAGTGATTGTTATGTCAGGCTGATTATGATGTGCGTCTGCCCTGGCGTTCCGACGCCGTTGTCATCGCCATCCGTCACGTGGTTGGCCTGCAATAGTCAAACACAGCCCTTTTGAACAAGAGAAATAGCGGTCTGCTTGAGCCTCGAACCGACAATTGGCCCTTCCAAAAAAAATAAATAAATAAAATGAAAAACAGGAAACCAGATGGCTGAGTCTGGGCGCAGTTATGGCTGAGAGCCATGCTGGAACAATAGAGGGTGATCCATCGGGTAAGGCAGTTGGGGGCTAGGAATCAAAGATCGCAGGATTGCCTCTACTATCTCACCGTCCAAGATGCAATAACATTGGTAAACATACCGAGAAATATTTGCCGACTGGATAAGGAAAGAAATGACAGGAATAAAGTATGCTTCCAAAATAAACTTGATCATTCATCACATACATGCTAGAGTACTACTCCAAGAAATAAGTAACCAAATTGCGTGAAAAGCATGAACTGGACGCAAAGAGCCCAAAATACGCTGGCTGAAACGAAGTCAGATGTACAGCAAGAAAATAAATGTCCATGACTGAAGACGCAGGTATCAGTCGATATATTAGACGCGGCCGCTGACTGGCGTCGACTTATGCGGGCCCTGTCCGTCCGAGCTGCTGCTCTCCTCGTCGTCCTCGAGGATACCCTCCAGGCCATCGTCATCTGCATCGTAAGGCCCTGGACGAGCAGGGTTGTCTAAGGTGTCATCGGCAGAGATGGAGATACCCCTTCCGCCCCACCGGTTATTGCCAGGCCGACCATCGTTTCCTGTTTGGTTTTCTACATCGCCCTCATGGAGCACCTGCTCCTCGTCCGTGCCCTTGCGGGACCGGAAGCTCAACACCTTGTTTACCAGCCAGCTTTTGTGGAAATCTTCTGAGTCGACCACGCCGCCTTGACGGAGCTTAACACGTTGACGCGAGTAGTACACCCAAGCAAAGTCAACGTAGAACGCGGTCTGAACGACACCGAAGACGACCGCCACCGGATCCCAATAATGCTCCGATCCAAAACCGCGCACGAGCCAATTCAGGATGTAGAAGGCCCGATAAGAGCCCAGGGTAACCAGGTAATAGGAATCGATCACGGTAGGAACGGTGGTCTGGCGCAGGAGGAGAAGTTGCGGAAGAATACAGACAGACTCCAGTATAATGGAGAAACTCCAGAATATCTATGGAAGCAATACCTTCATTAGCTGCAAGTTAGAGACAGCCCATGATGTTCGCGACTCACTTCAGTAAACCAATGAGTTGGGAAACCTCCGAAGTATAAAAGTGTGACGATCGGAGCTAGCACGAACGAGCCTCCGAGTGACCACAGGCCCAATTTCCACGCTTTCTCCTGTTCCCGGGTCCGAGGATAGACCTTCATCATCAACAAGATGATATAGAAGGACGAGATTATATAAAACAACTTAAAGAAGACCAAATAGAAGCTATGCCATCCATCTGCACGGAATAGATCAAGATACCGGCTGATAAACACGGCAGCGTAGAGCATTTGGGTAAGTAACGAGACACCTATTGGAACGAGCAGCAGTCAGTCACCACTCTGGAGAACGGCCTCGACACCCAGTACTTGGTTCATACCTTCAGCGCTTTTATTCCGATGAATAGCCCATATCAATATGCACTTGGAAGAGATATGGGAGATATCTCCTAGCAAGCGGAAAATGTTCAGGTTCATGATGGGAGGTGTGTCGCGTGGTCCAGGTGTGTACTATCCATGCGTTCAACGATGAAAAGCCTCTTTTACATAAGACCCCAAGCTATTACCACGATGGGGCGTTATTCAGGCAGCTAGCAGTTGATTCTCTGAATATGTACCCGGTTCACGTCCTGGGTACGTCGAAGGGATAGTGGCGTTGTGGTAGCTTCGGTACGGGGACGCTGTTCTAGACAAGCGGCCAACGGTTAACCAGCTGCCAAAGGTAGACGAATCGTGCATACATACCTTAGAATAAGATGGGTTTCCCGTCAGTCCGGAAAGCTCAGGTTCAACAGACAGGTATCAGCCTGGCCAGGCAGTTGTCGGAGGCATCCAGCTGTCCTGTTGCTCTACCCCAGGATCCCGCGACGCCAAGAAAGGTTTAGCGCCAACAGACTCGGCGTCACGGGCCGCGTGTGTGCCACGTGATATACAGTCGGTGACATCGACGCCATCATCATCTATCATTGCGGACCACATGCCCGGAGATCATGTAAGGCTCGAAAGGGCAGGAACGGGATGGCAAATAGCAATGGATCATGGGGGCACAGTAAGTTCAATGGTCGTCGGTTACTTTCCAAGAGGCAGGATGAAGCGCCAGCAGGCATCACTCTTTGAGTACACTGGCTATAACTAAACAAGCAGAGAGCAGAGCAGCACGAACCGATCTGTGATGGTTACAGGCCGACGCTTTATAGATCTTGCAGCTGGCAGCAAATGACCAACAAACAAAATGATAATGGTTGCACGCTAATGATAATAACGCCTGAGGCCAGCTTGCTCGAGTAGCTGCCACTTTCTACCCCGCTCCGTGACACTTGATTGACTTTTCGTCAGTGCAGCAAGCGGCACTCGTGCTGCGAGCCCAACCAAGCTGGCTGCCAATGGCAAGCCGCCAATCCACGTCTCGGGTCCATTTGATGATTGTCAGCGGCTAGATGGAAGAGATGGGTTCCGAGTCTTTATGTACTTCAAGGCATCCCGTGACTGAGATTATTCCCCGGCAACATTACTGTTCGTCATTTGCACATAGCAAGATGATCCAATACACCGGATTGCGTCTTGGATGGAGAAAGAAATTCCCTATAGGCATTACGGAATGGTTCTAGACAAAGGAAAAGGGGGATTTAGGACCGGAATATGCCGATCTGGTACAGCAGTACTTAGTCCTCAGAACGGGCGTAACCATGATCTCAACCAAAAACAAATGCTGCTGCTGTCTGTGTCCGATATCAAATTTGTCGAGGTGCGATTCTGCAGATTGACAAGGTAGGTATCTCGCCCGCAGAAGAAGTCACCAACGACGGGCGAACTGCGGCATGGGTACTTTTGCAACGCACCGATCACTCAAGATACCTGCAGGACTCGACGAGAGAGGAACGGTGTTGCCCACTTGTTTAGGTCCGGTAGGAACAGCAGCTGGCAGTACATAATACTACGACTACTCCGAAGCACTATACCCTGATAAAATAGGAACAATGGAGTGCAGACCCGGCCCGTCGACATGCAAAAGGCCCTAAAAGGGACTGTCGAGTGGTGAGCAGCAGTAAATCTGTGAGAGGCCTCAAGAGACTGCAGGGTTGTCTGTGTCTGCATCGGTCTTCTCTCCCTTTTCCCTGTTGATGCTTTCCCTTTCTTCCTTTCATTTCTTTTTCTTCTCCTGAGTCACTTTTCTTCTACTCTGCTCTTCTTTGCTCGTTCATCCATCCATGTCCGGTCCATTTATGCTATATTCAACCATCACCGGTACTTTTTTCTCTCCTGCGTCCAATAAGGCAATTTCAAGAACGTCGTATCGTTACCCCACATGCCTGACTGACTAGGTGACGGACTGTCACTTTTTATTTTTATTATTTTTATTATTACAGACTCTGTCTTTTTGGTATCCTGAAGCTGCAACGCTCGAGTACAAATGGCCATCACTATCTATCCCTGACTATCTTAGTCCCTATATTATACACATTCATATTTACGCAACTGCTACAAACCATTTGCCAGGGTCTCTTATTCTCATCCTCATCCGCATTTACTTTTACTGCCACGCCGTGGGATGCGCCCGTGTCATTGTCGCGTCTAGTGTAACGAAGAACAGTCCTTCTGCCTCTCCTAGACTCGAGGAACCAGTTTCCCCATGTCGTTCTCAAGTAGCAGGTTTGCTAATGTCCTAAGCTTTTGTATGTACAGATGAGCCGGTGCAGTGTGATTGGGAAATCAGCCTGTCATCCACCATGTCGTAAGTCAAACAACCGCTTCTCACCATAGAAACACGGTTATTTCTTTTATATATATATATTTTTTTTGACTTTCCTTACCTTTTCCTTTTCCTTCTTGTCATTTTCCCTCTTTGTTCAGACCAAGTGCTTATTGTTGCTGGTCACTTCTCCTTTGGTCTATCGTTGAATTCTGTTCCTCCCTCTCACTCTTTTCTCTCCTGGATCAGGTCACCTCCAAATCCCAAGCGCTTCAAAACATCTCTTCCATCCAACGTACAATCTCATTTGATTCCTCAGCAACAAATCCATTCGTTTCCAGGAGTCCTGAATCCTTTCGAGGGCGTCCCTATTCCCCAGGCTCAGATGCAGTCTGGTTCAACCTCACGCAAACGTCGTTCGTCCCCTCAGTCCAACTCTGCAGTATCCATGGCTGCTCCTGTCCCTACGTCACTCGAGCAGGACCCTAATGCTGTTACCAGCGTTCCAGAGACCACCCGCAAGAAGAAGGGGAGGACCAACACGCCTTGGACTGCAGAAGAGGAACAGCGGTTGAAGTCGATGCGTGACGCTGGACGCAGCTGGAACGAAATCGCCAAGGTGCGTCAATGATTATCATAAGTGACATTCAGTGGAAACTTGTCGTTGCTTTCCTTTACTTACCCTTATCCTGGGCGTTACAGACATTTCCGACTCGAACCGAAGGTAGCGTTAAGAAACATTGGTACAAGGTGGGAATTCGCCGTTGGGAAGAGGGGAAAAAAGAAAAAGAGGAGAAGGAAAGTCCCGGGAATGTCTTTCACTGACACCGATCATAGGATATGCATTATGCCGAATTTGCAGAGGATGAGGTAGGATCAACCATGACGCTTATATGCTCCATGTTGCTAACCCTATCCGCGAAAACGGTGCAGTCTGTGGCTCTCCGCGAAGCCATCAAGGAGTACGAAGCAAATAAATGGAAGGTTATTGGGCAGAAGGTCGGAAAGCCGGCCAAAGTAAGCAGCACATCTATTATTCTTCCCAGTCCCCTAATCAGCAACAGATGCTGAATCTACATTGCAGGCGTGTGAACAATACGCGAAAGAGCATTTCAAGAATCTTTGAAGAATGGCCCCGAAATCTGGCGAAATGACGATATTGGTGCATTACCTTATTTCTCTTATCCCCTTCCTTTTTGCCCCCATTGTCTGTCTTTTCTATGGTTTTTGGCTAGCAATACCCCCGATTTGATGGCAGTTGTGCCCTTGTGCTTTGGAAACAAATCGGATACTATATGACAGGAGATGAGTTGGACTTCTATTTTTTCGTTGCAGTGTCATGAAAAATGCCTAGATCTTTTAATAAGCATTCTCTTCCCAACAAATTTCCTATTTTCATTTATTTTCTATCGTCTACTTCCTTGGTTAACGGTCATATACTCTTGAGTATACCAAAACGTGACGTCTTGGCAACGCTATCATGTCTTTCCCCGTTTTTCTTCCCCGCCGCCCTTGATTCTTTTTCTAACTTCCTCCGTCGTCGTCTCTTTGCTCGAATTGATCTCTCGCCTATTGCGCTGGCATCGCATTACCCGGGCGACATCAGTATTACGATTTTTGGTAACCGATCTCGGTCGCGGTTGCACTATATGCTCTATTAAGGTGAAATTTCCCGGTGTAAACTTTTGCGACGCCTTCAGCGGGACCAGATCTGGCTGACCAATTGATTAAAACACTCAGTATACCCCCCACAAGTGAAAGCGATCATGAATACGAGTAGCATGGTTTTGTCTCCCGATCAAGGTATCTAGGTAACGTGCCTGCATGAAGACCGGTGTTCGATGACTGCCCCTGCCGCACAATTTCGATCGCCTTTGCCGGTTGTCCGTATCGGGGATATCAGTTTTGTGTGGTTGGCGCAGTCGTCGTTCTGAGATTATACGGTTAAACTTGATCTGGATAATTCCAGCGAAAGGACTCATGCTGATTTCTTCCCTTTCTTTATGCGCGCGTGACGGAAGGCTGATTGTATATATCTACAGCATGGCTGCGGAAAACGAAATCGCCCCCATAGGGGTTGGTGCAGAGGGGAAATCGAATACGAGACTCGATTCTATAGAGAAATCGTTCGGTTCGCATCCTGACCAAGGTTGTGATGGAAAGATTACCAGCAACAGACCCGCCCCAGGGCGGGTTGGCTACTACCTCAGGAAGTTCGAGCAGCGGCTGGTCGAGTTTAATCTCGAAGCGCGCGGGCTCGAGCGAGTCCACGAGAGCGAACGAATGAAGAAAGCATCGTGGATTTCATACCTGCAGGCCTCCCTGCTTTGGGTTTCAATGAACCTGGCTGCCAACAATATGACCCTCGGGATGTTGGGACCGGTTACATATGGACTCAGCTTTCGCGACTCGGCGCTATGTGCGGTCTTTGGAGCTTTGGTTGGAGCATTGATCGCCGCATGGATAGCGACTTGGGGTCCTATCTCTGGGATCAGAACGATGGTACAGTGACACTACTGCGCTTTCGCGCTTACTAGATTATAGATTCTGACCATGGCCAGGCTCTTGGACGCTACGCAATGGGCTGGTGGCCGAGCAAGATCGTCGTGATTCTGAACTTAATTCAGATGATTGGATATTCATTGATCGACTGCGTAGTTGGTGGGCAAATATTATCAGCAGTGTCACCGCATGGAAACATGTCCGTTGCTGTTGGTAGGTCTCTTCTACTACCGCCAGTCGGTCAATTTCTTCGTTGCTAATGGAAAACCAAGGCATCGTGATTATTGCTATCATCAGTTGGATTGTGGCAACATTTGGTATACACATCTTCCATTACTATGAGCGGTAAGAGAAACCCCTCCCCCAGGCAAACCATCGAACCAGGATATTCATAAGTTGTTCCAGATTCGCCTGGCTTCCTCAGCTCATTGTGGTCTGTATACTGTTCGGTGTGTCATCTTCAAAATTCGACCTTACAACACCGTCCACCGGGGATCCCCGTACGCTAGCAGGAAACAGGTCAGTGGCCGGAAACCTAGGAGTAACATGACATCTCCTTCCCTCCCGCCCTAGCTAATTCCATTCACAGGTTATCCTTCTTCTCTCTCTGCCTTAGCTCAGCAATCACCTACGCCCCGCTGGCCGCGGACTTCTTCGTCTACTACCCCGAGACCACCTCCAAAAGCGCCATCTTCATCCTCACCACTACCGGCCTCATGATCTCCTTCACCATGGCCTACATGATCGGAATCGGCCTGGCTTCAGGCATCCCCACAAACCCATCCTACAGCAACGCCTACACCGTCGGCGCCGGAGCTCTAATCGTCGAAGGCTTCAGCCCGCTGCACGACTTCGGCAAGTTCTGCGCCGTGGTCGTCGCCCTGGGCCTTATCGGGAACACCATTGCGCCGACGTACTGCACCGGCGTTGACTTCCAGGTCCTCGGCCGGTATGCAGAGAAGGTTCCCCGTGTGGTCTGGAACACCGTCGGCGTGGTGATCTACACCGCCTGCGCATTGGCAGGCCGCAGCCATCTGTCGGAGATTTTCACGAATTTCCTCGCGCTTATGGGATACTGGGTGTTTATCTGGGTTGGTATCCTGTTTGAAGAGAGGTATATCTTCCGTCGGCGTTGGGGCCAGTGTGCGAGCACCAGTGTCAGAATGACTGAGCCCTACAATTGGGCCGCATGGAACGACCCCTCAAAGCTACCTGTTGGCATCGCCGGGTTCATTGCCTTCGGTGTCGGTTGGGTTGGAGCCGTGCTGTGTATGGCGCAGGTGTGGTATATCGGACCGCTGGCGAAGTTGGTGGGCAACTATGGTGCTGATGTAGGTTTCCCCATCCCATTTCCTCCCTGTTATGCATTGGCTTGGCTTACCACGTTGTAGATGGGGAACTATGTCGGCGTTTCCTGGGCTGGCCTAGTCTATCCTCCATTGCGCTACATCGAGATTAAGGTCTTCGGGCGATAAGATATACAGCCCTTGTCTCAGCACCGTCAATTCCCATGTGTAACCACTCATATTTTTGCTTTTTGTTTCTTTATCAGCCAAAAGCTTGTTATCTATTACATCAAGACATAGATTGATATAAACAATTCATATGTCAAGATTAAATCACCTCCCGGCGGCAGAATTACTCCGCCATCCATCCATTGGTACCAAATCCCAATTCGGAAATTAGCTAAACACGTGACATCACTCACATCCGCTCTTCCGGATTACATTGCGATCATGCCATACTCAGATAGCATGCCATTGTTCCCCCTGGCAAGTAGTAAAGAGACGCTCTCATTCACCCTGACTCAACTCGACGGACTATTCTACAATAAACAACCACACTGACACAGATAGATATATGGATCGGACTTTGGGAAAGAAACACAAGTACAAATGGGGGATTGACGGGTCGACGAACAAACAAGAAAACAGGAAATGTTAAGAAATGTAGATGATTATGCAGGAAGTGCCGTATATAAATCCACTGAACTTATGGCATGGTTTGACGGGCACTAACTCGTCCGTCCTTTCCTTCCTTGTCCATTTGTTTGCCCCTATGATTTCATTTCAATTCCTTTTTCTTTTTTTTCCTTGGACGGCTCAGGACGAACGTGTTTACCGGTACCAGTAGTCGGGCTTGACGAAGTCAGCGAACGTCTTGGGCTCCTCCGGGAACTGGGGGTAGTCGTCGTGGCCGTGGCCGTGGCCGTGACCGTGGTCGTCTGCACAGAATTGTTAGAGCTGCATTACAAGAGATGATGAATGCCATGGCGTACGAGCATGAGGGTCCTCGAGGGGACCGATGTAGTCCAGCTTGACGACGTTACCGCACTCGCCGCAACGCTCAATAGGGCGATCGCGGGAGACCTACAAAAACACGACATTAGTTCTCTGCAAGGCCAAAAACCAGCACGCGCGATCAGGGCGGAATTTACTCACAGTCAACCAGTTAACCTGGTGAGAGTCGGCCGGGAAACCAGTGCAACCGGCGTACTGCTCATCACCCGCACCCTTCACGACGATGGGGTCCTTGAGAGTTCCTGCACGCCATCCAATTAACAACCGCCGCTCAATCCAACCCATTATATTTAGTAGGTGCAGTAAATACCCTTCCGGGAAGCATCCAAAGGCCTCATGTCGAAGATGTCAATGCCCTGCATTTTACCGATAAGCTCGAGACGCTCGATACCGGTGGCTTGGTCGACATCGGTAGGGATAGTTCCGGGCTTAGCACCCGGGGGGATGAGGTCCTCTTCGGAGTTGATTTCTATACAGGTGGACGTTAGCATGTCTTGCGTGTGGAAAGGCGGATATACGTTGGAAAGTCCGATGCCCAATCCCACGCGGACAAATTGCGCCGGAGAAAGGTCAAGCAAGATCAATTGGCAAGAGAAAGAACGCTGGCGGGGACAATCAAGACGAACCCTCGAACGGACGAAGCTTCTTATCATCCTTCACATCGAACTTCTTGTTGACTATTATGACGCGAAAAACACCTGTTAGCCAAACCCACCGACCAAAAAAACACTTTCTTCTTCCATCAGAACCATTTATCCCTCCACACGACTCAATTGCACCCCAACTCCTGGTCCAGGTGACAACCACTTCAAAATCTCGGGGAACGGGCTCACGCACATCGGGTGACGGAAGACGAAAACGGGCGCGCAGCCCCGACCGATCGGGCCGGGGTGCGCCTCGCAAGAGCAAAGGCCGAACGCTGGAGGAACATGGTCCTTTCCTATTATAGGAGCGGAAGTCGAAAAGATACAAAGGGGGTTCACGGCAGGAGGGACTCGAAGTGGAGGCAGACGAGAGGGGAGGAGAGGTTAGGTTGAATGGGAGGTTTGAGGGCGAGTTTGAAGCCGCTTCGGCCCGGGCAGGCGCTGATTGGCTGATTCACCGCCGGTGTTGGTCAGCAGTGCTGATTGGCTATAAGCATGTACGGCGGACTATACCGGCCAAAAAGTGCAGATTTCCTGTTGGAGCTGAGCAGTAGGGCTTAGGGTCGAAGGCATTACAGAGGTTGTTCTGATTCAACATCATATGCAGTGGTATCTACTAACTATCAAAACACGCCAACCATTTCCCAAAAACGACCAGAAGTATAGAAATGCCCTTGACAAAGGAAACATGCAGAACGAGTGACTGTTGAAACCGGAAAAAAACCAATGAAAAGAGACCAAAGAGAGCCCAATACATAACCCATCAATCAATCAAGCACATACCTCGATACTCCATAGATCCATAGTCCCATGACCCATCCGTTTATCCACTTTAGTCCTCATTTTCTGCTTCCTCCTCTTCCTCGTGCTGCTCCTGATTATCCTCTTGCTGCTGTTCCTGGTGTTGGCGTCCCAGTTCCAGTCCTTTTTCTCGACATGCTGCCGGTGTAAACCCATTTCCAACCTTGCCTGCGATGATGCGCCAGCGATCCTTTTCGTACTCGTCCATTGCACGCGCCAGCCGGTGTATCTGTCACCGTTAGTATGATGCTCTACGAACCCATAGTCCGTAACGAAGAAGAAGAGCGGAGGGGCAATCGTACCATATCATCCGTCCAAATAACATCCTTTGCCTTCAATTTCGTGCAATACCGGACCTGCAAAGTGCCGCTCGTGCGCCCAGGGAAGAAATCCGCAATTTGCTTCCACGTCAGGTTCTTCTCCTCCTTCAAGTGAACCAGGGTGGTATCCTCCACCGGCGAGAATTTGAGCTTCGGGCCCTTTGGCTTCGGAGCCGGCTTCGGCATGCCCGGTTGGCCCACGACGCTGGGTGGACCCGTCGCGTAGCTCAGCGACTGGGCGTTCACGTCATGTGGTTGGCCTGTCGCAGCGATGGCGGTGTGAGGCGGTAGATGGTGGTGATGGTGATGCTGTGAGTGGAGTCCCATTGGTGCGCCTGGCGGTTGGGGATCGAGATCATGATGACCGGCCGACGTGTGCTCGGGGTGATGCGGGAACAGGAAATCGGGGTTTTGCGATGGGTCTGCGGGACCTTCGACTGGGAAGCCGGGCAGATGCCGTTTGAAGGTCCGGCTGCCATCATCGTGGTCCGCTTCTGCTTCGCCAAGGGACCGCTTCTGGGCCCGACGGGGAGAGACCATTCCAAGACTGCCTGCTGGCGGATACTGAGGGGCCATGTGTCTGTGGAGCATGTGGTGCTGCTGCGGGAGCAGCACGGGCTGTGACATGCCATGGACGATTGTTGGAGGACCCGTTCCGGGAAGGACACCTGCTGCGGTGGCGTGCGAGCTGTGTTCGAACGCTGGGTGCTGAGGGCCCGGGGCCGTGAAAGGGATCTCTGGGGGCTTGTCATGATGGACTTGCTGATGCGGTGGAGCGTGGTATGCAAGTAATCCGCCATGATGCTCGGGTTTGCAACTGGCGTGATGGGCATATTCCATTGCATAGTCTCGATACGGATTTGAGTGTGGCGCAGACATACATCGGCGCTGCGAGAGCCCGGAAGCCCTTCCAGGCTATCCAGTACACTCTATTAAAGGAAATCAAAAGAAAAAAAGAAGGTGTAGGGATCGAAAAGAAGGCAGGTGCGGAAGATGTAAACCGGGGTTATCGCAGGAGACGACAAGAAGGTAAAAATCCGGAAGCTCACCAGCAAAGCTGCCTGCACCGTATATAAGAATGGAACTGCAGAATTGAAGGATTCTCGGGTCTAGACACAGCCTGTTTTTCCCACTGGATCTGGAGTGTTTTTCAGTGAGGCCGTTGGGAACAGTAACAGCAACAAGAAAAGGCCTTCTCAAAACGGGGGACGTCGCGATGAAACTAGGCAAAACAATCGCCCGCTAGAAGATAAAACAAAACAAAAGAAACGAGGAAACACCCGGCACGATACCCAACGAGGAGTGTTGGATGGAATGAATAGTAGTACTAGTACTTCGCGGCGGAGACAGAAAAAGCTAGGGCCAAGCCTGGACCATCCACACAGCAGTAATCAAAGAATAAGAAGGATGGGAAAGGAGAATAACAAGTGGAAAGAAGAAGAGGCGAAAGGGAAAAGAAGCCGATTATAAAACCAGGAACTAAGGAATTCTTTATTCTGACAGATACGGGAGAATGCCCTCGGGCCCGTTCAAGATTCTCCAGACGGACTCGAATCACCAACTCTCACTGTTCACCACTCGGACGGTGCGCGGTAACGGAGCCAACCCAGGTAAATTGGATTATTTCTGATAATTTGTCGCGGGATAACAGGTGATTAAGCGATCCCCAAGGGCACAAGCAAAGCACCACAACGCAAACTTCCGAAGCACACAGAGAATGGCTGGCGCACACCCAAACCGCTGATTGTGTCCGTTTGGTCACAGGTCTTCTATATATATTTAAGGCATCGAATCAAAGAGAACGAGCGGGGGGGAAGGGAACATTCCGATTCCACAGGGGAAGTACGGTGGGAACAGGATCAGCCCCAGTCAGTCAGGGCAACAACGACTACTACGACTACCAACTACAGCCACTCCGACAGCTTCCCATACAGCAACCGAGTCATAGAAAGAGATGGAGAATGTGATGTACTGTCCCGTACGCGCCCTGTACGAGGGCAGAGCACGCGTAGTCAAAGTAGAGTTCGGCCCCGGGACGACGAGCGAGCAAGCAAGCGCGATACTTGTAGTTTAGAGGAGAAGGCTTCTGGAAGATGTCACTCGATCGGAATGAAACGCACGAAACGCGCGAGCGAAACAAAACACGGTCAGGACTCTTAAAAGCCCAGATTCGGAGAGTTGCAGGCTGGGTCGAATATGTCGCATCGACATCAATTTTGACAAGGAGATCTGCGGCGTTCCAGGCGACCTTAGCTTGAGCCATCAGGGGGGGCCGGTTTCCCCAATGGTCTGAAGGTTAAACGGCAGCCAAAAAGGCGAGAGAGGATCACCAGCAAAGAAGAGAGGCGGAACGAAGAAGGGAGATATGATACTATTTGTTTTCCTTCGAGGGGCTTGCGACAACGCGAGTTGCCAAAGCATGCGAGAGCCAGTAAGAGGAGAGCGTATCAGACTCCATAACCGGCTGGACACTGGGAGCAGAGTGTCTATCCGGAGTACCGCAAGCGAAAAGGGAGGGAGAGGAGGAGCCATCTGGGGCTTGGACATGGTCATGAAACGCTTCCTCCTGGACATTTCCCCTCCATATCAGACAAAGAGATCTCAGTGGTTGTCATACAGGTCGAACGGGTTCCTCTTAGGCACCATCACCAGAATCACCATCATTCAAGCAGAAGATCTTCAGACCCCAAAAAACCGCTCATCCATCCATCGAGTACAGAGTACATAGCGGGTGTATACGATTCAGTCAAAATTCAACTCCAGAGGCCCTCACAGCTTACACGGCGTAGATAACATGCCGCAGCACTGGCAAAACGGGACCAAGCCCAGCCGGCATGGAGATAATTCGGAACAAAGGGAAGGAAGCGCAAGCACAACTTTCCTTGTACAGAGAAGATGATAGCCATGTTACCATAATCGTCAACGTCTTCTTCGTGTCTGCACGCTGGCGTAGGCTCCTCCTCCGAAGCCGGGAAGAAAGACGGCATGCCCCCGGTCAGGGTCAGTCAGATAATACTCCATACGCCGTACATAGCTAGTACGACGAAGCAGTACGTAGTACATAATATAGTTAAATAAAACCGTTGTCTGGTCTCCACTCAGCAAAATGACGGTCTAACGCGCCGGGGCGTGCTGGATCATTGGTGGGCTGTCGCCGGAGACCCGGATCGCCTCAACTATTCGTACGCGAGTCTTGCAAAGCAACGAGGAAAGTAAGACGATCCCTGTTGATAGTATCAGCCACCGTGATCGTAATGAAAGGGGAAATGACTAATACTTCTCTCTGTGTCCGTGTTGTAGCAGAGGCGGTCCTCCGAAGTGTTCTAGTCCAAGTACTCTGTACTCCGTAGTAGTACACATACTGCAAATGTCTTCCGCGGTGGATGCGCGCAGACGTTGATTGTGGTTTGTGCTCCAATCAGATAATCCAGTGGCAGTCTTCCGTACGTAGTATAATTTCTTTTCTTTTTAGACTCATCCAGAATAACTCTCTTTCTCCCCGACTCGCTCTAGCGGTCGGAGTAATCTCTCATTAGCGGCCCAAACGGGCTGTAAATCATCCTAACTAGTCCACAGCCTGTATTATACCACGACCAGCATCGTCGAAGGCTATCTAGAATAGGGTCTATGTTATTATCGACGTCCGCCGTTGCGAGATGAGCAACAACTACTCCCGTCACAGTCAAGACTAAAGGTAACCGGGTCCGACCTTCAGCCTTGATGTTCATTCTCGAGGAGCCCAAAAAAAATAAAAATAAAAATAAAAAAACACAATTGGTGAAACAGTCAAGAATTGCATCATTTCATTTCTCTACCTATAGCAAGAAAAGAAAAAGAAAATCCTGGAAGAGAGACGGGCATGATTCGGCAGCATCCGACAGAAAATACCCCGTGGTAGTTACTACTCCGTACGTTGCCCTAACAGCGGATGGGACGAAGTCTCCACTGGTGCTCCAGCTTAATTTCCATAATACTGCAAAGTATTATCGCATCTTAGATCCAGCAAACATCCGTATTCATTATGATGGACGTCTTATTCCTCCGACAATAGTCCATGCGGATCCCGAGGAACTGTGACACTTGCCGTTACAGACCAAAGTTAATTTGTTGGTGTCCGTATTGGAAGCTGATGGATGGATGGTCAAAATAATATTGAAAAATGCTTGAAACAAGTTAAACCCCAGAATACATACATAATACTGTACAATAAATATCTCTTCCGTTGCCCGGCTTTCCTTCGCGGCTTTTCTGCATACTAATCATTAAGGCCGTCCATAACCACGACCGAGAAATCAATGTAGAAAACCAAAGCAAGAACGCAAACGCCATGAAAACAATGTCATACGAAAAGGAAATTACAATGAGTAAGAACGGAGAAAATCAGCACAATCTCTCTGCCAATCATCAAACGCCAAACCAAATCCATGACTTGCTTTCTTTTTACTCGAAATTATCGGATCGATCCACCCAGATATCCTCCAACTCCGCAAAGTTCTGGAAATGCAACGGACGATGCTGGTCGTCGTAGAACCGCAGCGGCGTGTCCATCTTGACGTAGATTGGCCGCTTCTCGACGCCGCCAAATGAGCTTCCCATGAAACTGTAGTTCCAGACATTATCATCGGGCACCAGAAAGTAGCCGCGCAACCTGTCACTGAGCAGTAACTGGCATTTCTCTCCCATGCTGGTGGAGAAGCCCTGCGGCTGGTCCGATGTTGTATCCTTGTTCTCCGCTCCCCACTTATAGCCCTGGGGCGTGAGCCCCCAGGCCGCGAGCGAGACCGACCCGGGCGTGAATGAGACTGTCATCGTCACCGTCTTCTTGTCCCATGACGGGTGGTCGTTCATCAACCGGGCGTGCTGCGTGACGTCCATCGCCGTCATGTACGGTGGCTCGTTACCGGAAATCGTGTGGATGACCCCGAGGGGCTCCAGTCCATTCAGGTAGTCATGTTGCGGCAGCTGTTGCGGCAGCTGGACGTCTCGCGTGTTCCCAACTTGGGGGATCATAACAATAGTGCGGACTTCCTTTACCTGCTCGTTGTCCGGCGGCGAGCTACCGTACAGGTATCCCGCCACCTGCACTCGGAGATCCGCAATGGTGATGAAACGTTTGAGGACGTTCTTCGGCATGATGTATGTATACCCCTCTTCTTGGATATCATCAGAGGAGACGTAGATGTTGTTCGATCTGGACCGCAGGTTCCCCGTGGCGATGGCCCGAGTACGCCATTCTGTCTTGGAAGCAAACGACTGCTGTTCGTACTGAGACGTAGTGGTGACAATGATGTCCTCCCCGCGCGCGTTCTGCGTCTTGGTCGTCACGGCCGTGAGTTGCTTCTGCTCCTCCTGCTGCTTCTCAATCTCCGCGGCCTGCTGTCGCTGTAGCGATGGCGCACTGATCTCCATACCCAGGATAATGTCACGAACTTCACTACTCGTCAAGCTCTGCACATTGACGTTGTTCTTCTTGCCGTAGTCGTTCAAAATCAGGTCCCGCAACTGCACTTCGACGTTGATCCAGGCCTCATCGGAAAGCGACGGCCAGATATGGTGCTCCTGGGTGATAACACTCTTGTCAGGGCGCAGAATGATCTTCGCCTTGTCAATGTTGACGTGAAGAGCACGGAGAATTAGGATCAGCCGAGAGAACGCCGTGTATGGCGAGATGGACTTCAACCATTCATCGTAAAGGTTGAAGAGAACCATCTGCGGCTCGGTCGCGCGAAGGATCATGTCTGCAAGCTTCTCGACCTTCATGGCAGCCTGGAAAGGAAGCTGAAGTTCGGACGCACGGATGGAGATGTTGGGGAAGTCCAGCAGGTGAACTTCAAGTGGATCCAGAAGACCCTTCCGAGTGACGATAAGCTGCTTCGGTTGTTCTTCGACAGGCAGAGACCGAATAAGCGCAGCCACTTCCTCCGCAGTCTTCCACTTGGCCAACTGACCCAGACGCTTCTGCCCTGCCCATACGCTGGTGTGGATAATCTTCAAGAAGAGCTGTCCAGTCCGAGGGTTGAAGATGAAAATGGCACCGTTGATGGGCTTCGTAGTCAAGTTACCTTCAAACGTCTTGTGGATAGTAACACGGTAGACGTTGGTGTCGTCGATGAACAGCTGAATCTGCGGGCTGAAAAGCTCCGAGTAGTTCTGGGAGTTCAAGAACTCCTGGTTGCTCTCAGACGCATACAACTGCAGACCCTTACGGATACGCTCTCGCAACACATACAATGCCGGGTTTGCCTTCATGATTTTGGCCATGGCTTGCTGGACCAAGGTCTTCAGACCTGGGAAGTACTGGCCATAAGCGGAGAACAGGTTGTACGCCAGATCGATACCGATCATGAGACCGGTGGCAGAAGGATAGATACTCATGCTGTCCGTAGTGTAGTCCAGATATTTGGCACGAACGTACCGTTCGATGTCGTGGGAGTCGTAGTCACCGTACCGCAGCTGCACGTCAAGCCAGAACTTGTTCGTCGTGGTGGGCTCGTAGACGTCCTTGCTGTCAAACAGGAGAGACGGACGGGTCACATTCCACTTGTTGGTTGCGAAAAGCAGAATGTCGGCGCACGAACTATTCATCTTGTAAGATTTACGAGGGTGAATAGTCTCTTTCTGCACGGCTTCAACTCCTAGCTGCTCCAATTCCTGATCAAACACCTGACACAGGTCCATGACCACGGATTCGTGAATCTTCTGCCACAAGTGTGCACGGAAAATCTGGATGAGGGAGATCTTCAGGGTAGGGATCTTTCCGTGCAAGAAGATACCAGTAAGGTCCAGCTGCACCTGGAAACCAACATAGACGTTGGCACGGTTGATAGTAGGAGACCACCATAACGTGAACCGACGGTTGGGGATCTGATTCAAACCAGACCGCTGGGCGTTTGTGAGCTTCTTGTACTTCATTGATTCCTCGAATCCACTGTTGTGCAAGACAAGATAATCATGGCGCAGGTAAAGTTGGTCTCGGTCGACTCGAAACCCTGCCCACTCTGTTGCCTCCGATTCAAGGCTAATATCCTTGATGGGGAAACTGTGATCTTGCGAAATCAAACGCTCGTCGGCTTTCTTTCTCGCAAGGAGACAAGGAAGCTCCGCCAAGTTCCCGGAGAGCTGAGCACACAAGTGGGGGAAGCGCTCCGTGTGAGCCGGATTCCACATCATAACCTGCTTTGTCCGGACACTGAAACCCAAAGATCGCGCTAAACCGACAACATCCCAGAAAAGTTCGTGCCAGTCCTCACTCTGAGCGAAGCCGAACGTGTTCTCCCGATCGACATACCAACCGTCCCTGTCGATGAGCCCTGCGAGAACGGCCAGACGAACGGATCTTGAGTTCTTCATGTAGACTGACGGGATGCGCTTTTTGTCACCTTGGGGACCTGTTTCTAGAGTGACAAGCTCCAAGCCCCTGAGCGCGTCCAAGAGAGGGTTCACCGAGCTGCCATTAGGTTTGTCAACAGTTCTACGAAGGAGTCGCTTTTTGTCGTCGTCCTGCAAATCTCCGTATACTCGATGACCCGTTCGCAAGCGGTAGTTCCGTCGACGAGGGCGTGATGGTTGGCTGTCTGAAGTCTGATTGCCAAGCTGAACGTCGTAGCGGTCATCGAGGCTCTCCTCATCCGCACAGTCGCCGTCCTCGCTACCCGTCTCAAACTGGTCAAGACCAACCACTCCTTCAAGCTCCTCTACTTCGACCAGCTTTCTGAGCTCCGAATCGGCACTAATCTGGGAAAGGATTTCACCAAGGCCAATTTCAGGGACACCAGAAACCCCAAATTGTATGACGTTGTCGGGAATAGACTCAGGGATTCCATCAGGATTCGAAGTTGGTGCTTGAGGCTTTGCGGCCTTCCGCATAGTCTGCTGCGCTTGGCGGCATAGCGGGCGATAATTGGCAACAGTCGCGTACTGAGTTTTATCATGGCATGTAATGTGCATGTCCAACTCGGCAGCATGATTCACGAAGAACTCATTAATTGCATCTTCGTGGTTGTTGGTGATCGTGGTACATTTGCGGGACCCATCGCCAAGCCAAAGCCCGAGGAAGTATGGGTTTACTGGCACGGCCTGCTCGGGCAACTCAAAGCCGGGAGATTCAGGGATTCGATACCGACTTCTTTCCACAGGATCAAGGGCAGCAAAGTCGGCGGCGGTCATCTCTACAGTGTCGTAGGACTTGACTTCTGGAACTTGGTCCTCAGCGACCTCGCTTGGCATGGATCCGAAGGCAAACGAACGTGAATATTTCTCGTAGTTGCGGGAACAACGCACACCAAACTTGAGCTCGGATCCACCCTTGTTCCAGAGAAGAGATATGTTCGGCAAATTGGAGTCAACCTGAAGTTTTCCACCTTCACCATCAGCGGACTTGGCGAGGAAACGCTGACGGAGTGTGGCCAGGGTAATTTCACTTTGGGCATAAAGCTCACGGCCCTTGTCAACGGCGGCAGACAAAGCATCCTCCCGGGATTGGTGGAAGATAGGCGGGTGCTTGGGATGGCCTTCGAGGCCCGTTCGTTGAGGGTCTCCCCAAGCGTAAGTGAAATAGACGCCCTCCTCCTGGGGATTTTTCACTAGGTAGCTCTCCTTGTTAGAGGTGATGCCAATGGTGCCATTGAGCACACTCCGCACGAAAGTAGCATCTGTCTTACTTCGCTCGTCACAGAGGACACAAGCGATGGCACTTTTCAGAGCAGACAGGAAGTCTCCACGTTCTTTGATCAAGTCATTGGGCCGATCAGAAGCCGCGGGGCTGGAGCTTGGAACCCTTCCGGCCGTCTTTTCCCGGTGAAGTACCAAGATATGGTTTGGCGTAACTACGAGATCTTCTTTCTTGGCGCCCATCTTGATGCGGTAAAGGCGATCTTGGCCATTCACAATGTTGAAAGCGCGGCGAGGCTTGCCGTCAGGGCCGAGAAGTTGGTCTCCCTCCCGGACGTCCTCGACATTGATCTCAGAACCATCGTACCGCAGCAACCGTGTTCCTTTGGCAAGGCAAGCTCGCTCCCAAAAGAGACCTTCCCAGGACGGGAATGCTGTCGCCTTGAAGAGGGTATGCTCCAAAATCGTCTCAACACCACCAAGAGCCTGGATGACATCTGTTCGGTAGGCGTTCAGGTTCCACAGTTTTCCGTCGTGTCGCTGGCTTGTCCACCAAAACGGGTTGCTCTTCATCAACTGATACTGCTTAAATTCGGCCCGAAGACGGAAACCCTTGTCGAAACTAAGAGTGCTGCGATCTTTCTGGAAGAGAGTGTTGATACGCGGAAGACCACGGTCCCAGCTGTCTTCTAAGTCCTCCAGGGTCAGACGACGGTTCTGCTGCTGGGCTTCCTGTCGCTTCTGCGAGTATTCAATCCACACCCGCTGGGAGTCAATAAATTCGGCCTCCCAGGGAATGATGTAACGGAAGATGTTCGGGATCAAGGTCTCCTCGTCGTGAGACATACCCGATCGGAAGTGGGTAATGCCAGTATCCGTCTGCTTCGACCATCGTTTGTCGCTGGCGGGGATGAGGATGTGAGATCCGGAAATCATTCCCAGACCACCCAGCTCCTTGGGGGTATAGAATACGGCAGGAGGGAAACGGGAGGGCATCTTGGAGTTCAGTCCAATCTTGACACGGGTCTGGATCTTCGTCTCGCATTTAACGATGGTGTCCAGCAGGTTAACCGTTGCGACAGCACCCTCACGGTAGTATGTGAAGAGCGCGATCAAGGCAGTGTTCCATTTGTTGGCGATCTTGGTGAATGTGGTCGAACCGGAGGACATTAGAATCTGCCGAATCCGATTATTGAACTTCTGAATGTCCTCCTCAGTGACCTGCAGGAAGGCATGGGCTGTACGCTCCTTTGTCGAGCTGTCGACCAAAGACCAAACGCTGTCCTTAACCGAGAACTCCTCGTTTTGGTTACGGTTCTTGGGAAGAATGCGGACCTCGAAACCGGACATGGAGAACAACAGATTGGGGTTGTCTTTGCTGTACACGCTAGCGAACGTGTCGTCCCACTCGATAGTAGTCACAGATCTGGGGAGACGGTTCTTTAGATCCCAGAACGCAGCACGGCCCAAATTAACGTCGTGGCGCATCAAACGCATTCGACAATCACGGGGCCAGCATTTCTTGTTCTTGTAACCAATAACATTTTCGAAGTTCGGGTCCGGGTTCTCTGTCAGGAAACGCTGGATGAGGTCCCTGGACTCGTCGGCAGAGAATCTCATGAACACCCAGATCTTGTCGACATAGCGGGTGTACAGACGAATAGGATGCCTAGTTTCCGTGGCGCGATCGCGGAATTGCAAGAAATCGTTCGGACTCTGCGGCGGACCAGCCATCTCACTAGCTCTCTGCAATCCCAGGAGGAGCAGGTCGACCATCAGGCCGTAGTACTGGAACACAAATCCCGAGAACTGCAAGCCACGGATCAACCCGTAGCTGTTGGTGTGGTTCATATCCTTGTAGGTAAGCTGAACGTTGTTCTTGGAGGTAATGTAGTCAGCCAAGTTGTGGTCCATGATCAAACGGAGCAACCGGTTCAACAGAGTAAGATCAATCTTCTCATAGACCTTCGACAACTCAGTCTCAACCATCACATTGGTCTCCCCTTCGGAAGTCTCCCAGACATTGGATAGGTTGTTAATACCCTGCGCCCATTTGTAGGTAAGGAGCGGAGGGACTTCAGAGTCTGAAGGCTTGATCCAAGCAGGGAAAAGGTGGCGCTGATCCGCCTGGTACCACAGGTACTGGTCGAGGTAGGCATCAGTGATCTTCTCAATTGGCTCAATGTCGTAGACTGGGTTGATATCATTGTAATTGTCGTTCATGTCAATTCCGACTTCCTTGAAAGCTCTCTGAGTAAGGAGGAATCGCTTAATCCTCGCCAACGTTGTGCCAGGCGAATCGTATGCCTGCTCGATGAGCGCAAGCTCTTCACGCTGGCTCTGGTTGAGACGACCCTTGACAGAGTACGCTTCCCGCAACCGTTCCAAGGCGAGAATCAGGATCTTCGTGTCGTGCTTGTAGGAGACACTTGGGAAGGGGATGGGCGAGAACTTGCGTGACTCCAGCCAATGTACCATAGTCGTGTAGATCGCCACAGCTTCCTCAGATGAAACATAAGGACCGTCCTTCAAGTAGTTGTGCTGTCTTTCCTGCTCTGCCTTGAGCCAGAGTCGGGTAAGACGTCCCAGGTTCTTCTTCGCAACCGTCTTGTCAACGGTGGCGCCCCGACGAATACGTTCTCGGTTGTAGTGCGCGACGGAAATCCACCAGTCCGCCTTACTCTTCACGTAACGTAGAATAATGTTTTCAATCGGAGCAGGCAAACCGGGTACCTTCCAAGGAATATTACTCTTCCAGCATCGCCATGCTTCCGAAAGGTGCTGGAGAACTGTGTTGACCTTGTTCTGCTTAATGCCTTCAGGCATCATGTCCATCAGATCTGCCATGACCGAGGCACGCAGTTCAAGGTCGAAATGCGACTCCACACGCTGCTTGGTAACAGTCTTGGCAACTCCCTTGCTGTGACGACCCTCGAACTGACGAGACAGCAAGTTTCCAAGCCATCTCTCGAGGAGAGGGATGATACCACGCATGAAGAAAAGCCAGACGCGCCAGGCGGGTGCCCAAAAACCACAGCCGGGGCCCTTGCCAACCGGCCCAGAGTTGAACCGGTAGTAAATCAAATGCTTCAAATCCTTGCAGGAACGGATTTGGTGCATCAGCTTGTACTTGTAACGGTACATACCGGTCAGCTGTCCAACATGGTTAAACGCGTAGAGGATACCGTCCGCCAGTTGGAAGGCATCGATGTTCCCCAACCGGTATTGAACCTGGGCATCGACAATCAACTTTGTCAAGCGCAAGATTTCTCTCATGAGGTGGAAGGCATTTCCGAAACGAGACTTCTTGCGCTCCTTGGTGGTCAGGGTCTTAACGGGCTTCAAATTGAAGTTGTAATCAAGATGCAGGTAGGTCAAGTTCTTGCGGTGGATCAACAAGTTGAGCATGTTGAAACCCTGTCGGCAAACCTGGAGACCGGCTTCAACCCAGTCGATAGTCGTCTGCTGGAAGAACTTGGTGGACTTCAGTGTCTTGAGCAAGTTCTGCTTATTCTGGGCCTTGGGCTTCTTCTTGTGCAGCTCATTGAGCACGTATGTCTTGAGCAGCTTCTGGTACGACACCCGAACCTTGACAGGCTGGCCCTGGGGGCAGTGCTCCAGATACCATTGCTTCACCAACGGCACATCCTGCGCGCGCACCATCTTTCCAGATCGCTTGTTGAACGGGTGAGGCGCCCACCAAAGCGCAATGGCCGACGCCGTATCGGGAGTATAAAGGTCCTCGTCAGCGAAGAAGGGCTCCACTTCTCCCGGCAGCTCGAAATCATCCTCGTTGTTCCCGGGCCCAAAGATCTCGTCCTCATGGCTTACGGTGATGTTCTTCGGCGCGACGGAACGCGACGAAATCGGGTTGATGACGGGGTCGAAATAGAATGCTGGGAGGTTGGGGTCATCGGTGCGCGCGTAGACAACCTGAGGATGGGAGTACCAAGAAACCTTGACGCTTCTTGGGAGGGTATTATACAGGAAGGGATAGGCGACGCGGTATTCCGTCCGAATAGGGGCGCGGAAGATGATGCGATCAATGGCGTTGAATTCACTAAAGTCTTCGTCGTTGGG
Organism: Aspergillaceae sp. MA 6039; assembly: GCA_003004485.1. Lineage (NCBI taxonomy): Eukaryota > Fungi > Ascomycota > Eurotiomycetes > Eurotiales > Aspergillaceae > Aspergillaceae sp. MA 6039. The sequence continues at coordinate 69,966 of PQMF01000015.1, read as the reverse complement.
ATCAATGTCTTTGTACAAAGGTTCGAATCGCGGACCACCGGGAATGGCAACGTTAAGGGCCTTGGCGGTGAAGAAACTTGGGAGGTCGAACATGTGGAAGTAGTTCTGATCCACCACATCGCTGAGCAGCTGATGACTTAACCGGTAGAGGGTAGCCATCTGCGGGAGCGACAAGTTCCACTCCTTATAACTGGGGCCGTTGACATGGGGCGTATCGAGGAGAGGTCGCTGATCGTAAAGCCATTCGAACACCGGCGCGTCTTCAGACTCGTCGAGTTCCATCTGGACCGGCTCTAAAGGCTCGACATCCTCGATGTTCTCTGACCAGGAGAGCGGCGGTTCTTCGTCATCGAAGGGCGGGAAGCGCATTCGCTTGAAATGTCTCCGGTCACTCTTCTCTCTCCGCATGCACACCCACATGGTCGCCCATTGTGCATGGAACACGGGCTCGATGACCCTAGGGGTCTCGTTGACCAGCGTAAGACATCCATTAACATGGTATAGCACCTTCACCTCCCTAGCCGATTCCCAAGGCATAGGCATGTTCTCCAGCAACTTCAAAACCGCATGAGGCATGAACTTCAGCGCACCCAGGTAGCTACGCTTTTCGTTGGTGAACTTTTTCTGTGACACGTCGCCGATATCCCGAACGATCTTGCGCAGGTGCTCCGGCGGCATGTCCGCCTTCTGTGACTCAACAAATCCGGCCTTTCTCTTCTCGCCAAACCGGTTACGTTGCGTCCGCAGCCATTCGTTCTTCTTTTGCGCAAATTTTGCGACAGTTGGGTCGGCTGGTGGTTGATACCCCGGTGGCGGAGGAGCCATGGGTAACGAGGGAGGCGCCGATGCACCCCATCCCGGGGGAGGGGGGGGAGGTAGCGAAGCCATCGTGATAGAGGCTAATGTGAAAGAGAGAGCTTCTCTTCACGTCCTCGTCGATGGGGACGATGGATGGTATAACCTTTTTTTTTTTGACAATCGATTTTGTAGCAAGTCGCGTCTCAAGTTACGCCAAAATCTTCATCAAGGTCGCGAATTCATCGACAAGACATTCAGGAAGAGGGAAATAGATGGATAAGAAACAATTAAAGCTATCCCGGAAGAAGTAAAACCGACACCTGGACGACTTCCTTCTCACAACGGGCAGGATGAAGCTTTTCCAGCAGAATCAGACGTTCCCTGAGGATAAGCTTGGAAAAGAGGTGGCGCGGCTCTGCGCCGGAAGCGCACTAGTCCAAAAGAGGAATAGCGTGTCCTCGCCAAAGCCCCAGGGCTGCCGAGCGAAATCCACACAAATCCATCCAGCAGGAAAGAAAATCTACGACGACTACGAAACGACGACACCCGACGACGCCGCCGCCAACTTCTTGACCACCGCTGCAGAGGTCGAAGAACAGACAAAATGGCACTCAACAGATTGCAATACGTGAGACTTATGCTGCTGGAACAGATTTATTTGGAACGAGATGGCTGACTTTGACTCTTTTTTGGCTATCTTACAGCGGAGACGGAACCCGTACGTTTGAATCCTTTTTAAACCCCCTCTCAATCCGCCTAAATTCGATCCATTATCGATTCGAGACCCGTGAAAAGGTCGAGGATTGCTGCTATGGAATAGATATTGATGGGATATCTACAACAGGTACAACACGCGGTCCAACCAGGTCCGCATCGTCAAGACCCCCGGCGGTGAGCTCCGGTACCTCCATATCAAGAAGAAGGGAACCGCCCCCAAGTGCGGTGACTGTGGCATCAAGCTCCCTGGTGTGAGTATTTCCAAGTGAATTTCTAAGTTGTGTTATGTGGTTTTCAGGCGAGTTTCGAGCGGTGCGGACGGAAGACACGCGGAAGCGAGTCGAGGGGGATACCGCTGTTTCTTTGCAGGATGCTTTAAATATGGTCAATGAAACAAACGCTGATTATGGATGTTCTCGTTTTTCAGGTCCCCGCCCTCCGTCCCCGTGAATACGCCCAGATCTCCCGCCCGAAGAAGAACGTCAGCCGTGCCTACGGTGGCTCTCGCTGCGCCGGTTGCGTCAAGGACCGTATCGTCCGTGCCTTCCTGATTGAGGAGCAGAAGATCGTCAAGAAGGTGCTCAAGGAGTCTCAGAAGGCCGGAAAGCGCTAAATGGGAAATGCAGAAATGCATAATCTACGGGTGTTTGTCATTTAGTGGGCGCAAAAATGATATGAGAACCAAACGCATAAAAAATTTTTTCTCCTATTATTTTTCATCGGGTGGGAACAGTTGTCTTTTTTCCCTCTTCTCTAGTACAGACCTATGATGGCTGTCGCGGCAAAATGAAATGTCTGTTGGTTCATGATTGATATTGTTGAATTATGGTTATGAGCCTGCCTTATCTTTATCCCGGGTCGCATAGATCACTTACAGCACGTCCCTTGGGTGATGCTGAACCTGTGGCCCGTGATCGGGAGTAAGTACGATTATTTCGTTCCACCAGGCGCCATATGTGGTGAGCCATATTGTCTGTCGCTATGGGAACTGTGTATGCCCATATCTCCCAACGGCGACGTAGCCGCGTAGATGCAAGCCATAATCACTTGACCGGCCACGGAGATCCGGGAATCGGTGTGGGATGATCTCATTACGATTGCCGTAACTACATACATAGCAGCCAGTGTGACAGCCTCGGGCGAACCATTTCCTTCCCTCGTTATCCCGGTCCACAGCATCACTATCAGCCTGTCCAACGACTGACGAACGCATGGCTTAAGTTAAGATTTAGGTTGGAATGTGGTCGCGGCCAGAATCACGGTGTGAGGCGCTATGAATCATCGTATCCTTGTCGGGCTATTGATGAATGGGCTTCTATATAGCCTCGAGGTGTCGTGATATACATCTGGGAGATCTATTGCACGGGATAATTTGGTGAGGCTTTTCTACTCCTGGAGTGCTTTCGTTTAGTTATTTCAATCTAAAGAGTGTTGAAAGGAGAAATAATAAACGGTAGTAATAAAAAGACTGAGGGCGTGGGCGTTACGCGCTATATATCTGTGTCTCCAATAGTTAGCCCTGACTCCCGTGTACGTCACCATTGGTCTCCATATATACAACTTTATGTACGGAGTACCTTATCCTCGAACACTGTAGTACTCTACCCCTTTATAGTACATGTACGAATTACGGAGTACTCCAGAAGTACTCAGTACTCAGTAGTTCCTTGTACATACGGCACATACGCACATACGCACATACTTCCCTGTAGCCTTCCCGCCCCTATTCCCGGCTTTCCCACGGATGAGCACCCAATAATGTAAGATTATTATCATCGAGAGTATGCGGTAATATCTATTAAACATGCTCTTCCCTGCGGCAAATAACGAACACTGTTCTTCAAGGACATGCCACTCACACAACGCGGCCAGCATTGCATGACCAGCATAGACAACAAGTGAATATGGCAGAGTTCTTCCCTCCTTTGTTTTTATTACTATATACACACGCGTACGCACATATGTCGGTACGAGCTATGTCCAACAAGACATAAGATAGGCAAGTAACACCTCACTCGGCTCGGTATGATCTGGTTTATGATTGGACCGTCCGGGGCATTGTACAAGCAGTGTAAGCGAGTCAGTAATGAAAAAGGAAGGAGACTTCGGGCAGACTAATATACGGAGTACGAAGTCATGTATATATGCAGGGCTGCATGCATGCAAATCTTTTCCGGGACTCCTCGGAGGCTCGGGCCCTCTGTTGTACATGGTACTTCCTTACTGCGGCACTGATGTACCTCTGTAACTCACACTATGGCGCGAGAGTATGTACATACTCGACCGCTGCTCGACGGAAAATAAATACATAAAAAGGGTTGGTATCTGGAATTACGAAGGCTCTTGCAGATGGACTATACCGGAACTCAACTACTGGAACGGCGGCAACCAGGCATTAGTGTTGAGGGCTACTCGGTCTAGCAAGGACCCTGGATCGTGCATATAGAACACACACGGAGTGGACACTGGATTGGGGAATCCACCGGCCTGTACTCCGTCAGCAGTCCCAGTGGTTTGGGCTGGGGCTGGGAATCTGGATACATCCAGTGCTTAGTCCCGCGTCCCAGCTAACCCTGTTCCTCTTTCGTGATGTGCTTTTCAAATACATTGGCCGGACCATTCCAAGCTCCCATTGACAGCTGCCGTCGTTTAAGCTGTATACACTTACTCAAGATAGTTCGGAACGGGTCGTGAAATCAATCCCTTTCCAGGATCCAGAGTATAGCATTCTCTCATGTATGGCGGAGAAAGAAGCCGCGTGCAAACGATATATATCGACGGCTGAACGAAGTACAGTAGTGCCATGCAGGGAGTCCGCAGACAAAGAGCCCGGTAACGAAGGCCGGATCTCCATGATACTTAAGGGGCTTACAGATGAAAGTAGATATACATTGAGCATGCAAGGCTGTCAATCTGTCCATGTATCCGTCAGCCATTTCCCCCCTCCTTTTTTCTAGCCCATCCCCTTCTCTTCCTCTCTCTGATCTTTGCTGGTCTTCTCTTTAGATGCGTTGTTCGACTGCTGCTACTCTCGAGGGCCCGTCACTCTCTAACCCGTCTTCCTATCCATCTGTTTTTTCTTTGTCTTTTCAGAGATCCCCTCCTTCTTCTCATCTATTCTGTATTCCTGCTGCCGAATTCTTTATCAATCTCTGTAGACTGTAGACTGGCCTGATAGGCTGTCGGCTAAATGAAGCATGGTCTTGTTGATCCCGTATTGAGCCTTGCAGTACGAAGATTTCTGCAAGTATGATTGGAGATAAACTTATGCAAAAGATAATTATGGGTGACGATGACTTCATTTCATTATTTCCTCGGTTCATATAGTGATCTCACCGTCTCGCCCTAATGACCTGCAGAGTATACTCCGTGGACATTATAACCGTGGCAAATAGCCGACTCTCCTTCTGGATCCGGTATTGACGGCGATTGGACATGATTGCTAGTATTGCATTATTGATGATATTGGGTATCAGCACTTACTCTCACTGAACCAAACAAGAAACCGGTCAAGGTTGTGGACGAACGGACAGGTCAAGATATCCGTAGTGGATTAACCAACCACCAAGAGATACATCGCTAAGGAGAAGCGGCATTTTTTATTCTTCCGAGCTACTATGGAAACCGAGCAGATGTACGCAAGTAAATCGAAGTCGTCGTCGACATCATCGGACAGGGAACTGCGACGTGAAGACGGGATGCATGCACATACTTCGGAAGTATGTCCTGAGAGAAACAGAGCGGCCGGCAGGCAGATAGTAAACGAATAATAAATAATAACAGAAAGTACCAATCCCATGACGCCATACAATTTCCCTTGTAGTCTTTACCGGAAACAGAAGAAAATGTCAACAAAACTGTGGGAATTCCCGAAATGCTGGGGAGTCTAGGGGGGGAGAAAAAAAATATAATATAAAATAGAACAAATAAAAAAGCGCGCAAGACGAATGAGAAAAAAGAAAGTAAAATATGCAAGCGTGAAAAAAATGATAACGAACCAAATGACTGGCTGGACCTAACAATAATACTACCCTTTCTTTCTCTTGACGCCTTCCCCCCCGAGGCCACTACTCAACGCCCCTGTTACACATGCGTGTACACCTATATGCCAAGGGAAAGATCCCTTGAGATCTCTGGTGCTGTCCAGCCATTGTGCTGGGGCAGTCCATTGGGAAGCTCACTGGGAAGCCTGCTGTGCGAGTGATAGGTGGAATACACCTCACACCACGCCCCAATATCCAAAGAGAGGCACTCCGATCCGTTTCCGATGCCACAAAAGACAGGGATGTCCCAAGGAGGGTCCGCACCGCCAAAAACGTTGCTCAGACCCCCAATCGACACTGCAGGACCCAACTCGGGCTCTGCTGTTGCCGTCGTGGGGTACGATGCATACCGCTGGTGGTAGAATTTGTTAGGAGGCTCTTGTCCGTGCTGCTGCACCTTCTGCCCCTTCTGCCATTGTTGCCCCTCCTGTTGCTCCTGCTCCTGCTGCTGCTGCGCGCGCTGTCGTTGCCACTGACGCTGAGGTGCGGTCACTGAGGGTGCGCTTGAACAGCCTTGGGCTGGTAGATCATTCGCACAAGTGGATTTCTCGCGAGATTTGGCACTTTTTTTGGTTATCTTCCCGCCTTTGGCCCCAGACCGTTGACGTCGAGTTGCCGGTACTTCCGGTGTGAGGCCTTTCTTTTGATTCGCTTGTTTTCGATACCGAGTCGTAGATTCGACCCCATATTTGAATGCATGGCTCGTCAGTTGCCAAAGATTCGAACCGTCAGGCGACTTTTCACTAACTGCCACAAATGCCTGTGCGGAGAACGGTCAGCCTGATATCGTTCCCGGAAAGAGAAAGAAGAGGCCGAGCGGAGGTTGGGAAATAGATGAGGTAAAAAAAAAAAAAAAAAAAAAGAGGAAGAAGGAAAAGGAGAGGGGTTAAGGCCATACTGCATTCATAGAGAGATTGTGGCGGATGCTATTCTGCCAGCCTTTGGATTTGTCTTGGCCTTTGAGGGTATTCTCGCGGAACCATTTGTAGATGCCTTGTAGGGAAAGCTTGTTTCCAGGTGCTCGACGAAGGGCGGCCTCAATCAATCCAGAATACGGGATATCTGATCTCTTAAAGTTGGGCCTTTGCTTGAACCTTGTCTTTTTGCCCTTATCGCGCGGACTTGATTGCACACCTTCATGCACATCTCCATGATTTTGTTCGATCTTGACAGGCGTTGAGCTCCGCTGGTCGCTCGAAAGGTCTGAAGATAGTGGTGGTGACGGGACATGGCTCGCCGTTTGAGCAGAGAGCGAGGGTTCAGGTAGTGTATGAGATCCCTTGGATACGGGAGAAGGATAAAAAGTCTCGGGGTCGAGCTCGAACGGAGTATTAGAGTCAACACCGCAGGCCTCATCTGACGATAGGCCGTTGCATCCCGCCAAGGGCTGCAACTTCAACTTCACTAGATTCGTCTCAGGCCCCGTCGTCATCGGGAGAGGCACGTCGGCCGCACCGGGGTGGTAGGTGTCGAAAATCGAGAACGAATGGGTGTCATCTCCAGCGCAAAGTGGTAGATCCTGAGGTAGGAACGGCGAGGAACAGAGATTAGTATATGCCTGGGATGCTCTCAATCCCCAAGGATGCTGGTTCGCTACCACATTTTCTGGACTGGTCCTTGGCCGGTTCTGGATGACAGAACAGGGATCGTACAGAGAAAAGTCATCCTGCGAAACGCTATGGCTGACAGACGGCGACGTTGTCGTTTGTTCTGGGATATGAGACTGGTGCTTCTGCTGCTGCTGCTGCTGCTGATGCCACAGTTCCGGGTCGACAGGAAGCTGGCCCGGTTGGAGATTGAAGATAGAAGAACGATCCATGTCGCATGACCTCCACGACGTGAATTTGCTTGAACGACTGCGACTCTGTACCAAGTAGATGATGATGGTTATGATGACGGTAACGATTGAAATCCTGGAAGAAACGTGCGAATGTGCTTGCTTGCGTCTTGTTTGTAACGGAATTCAGAACCCTCGTCCTAGAAGGTAACACTTTTGGTCAACACAAGTCTTATCTCTCTGACTGCCCTTGGCCACGAGTGTACGAAAGAGAAAAAGGAAGAAGGAAGTATACAAGACAATTAAGAGGGCACAGGCCGGAAGAAAAAAAGTTATTTGAACCCTGACTCCCGAGGGGCCATGTCAGGTTTAACCGTTCTGACGCGCGAGAACCATGTGGACTTTAACCAGCAGAGACGGTTGACCAGTCAGAATGCAAAAATAAAATCCTGGACTTATTCCAGGAGTACCCCAATAACACTGGAGAGACCAAATTGTGCCAGCGCATAAGGTGAGCCTTGTATGGTGGGTGTCCGGTCTGTCTGGTATAGAGCATGTACTGTATACATTGACCTGCAAACTCCGGCTGATCCCGCAGCCAGTGTCAAACGAGGACGAGAGGGGGAAAGAAAAGAAAAGAAAAGAAAGAGAAGTTTACCATAATTTTTATTTTTTAAATTTTTTTTATCTTTTTTATAAAGGTTTCAGTTTTTTTTCCTTTTTCCTTTTTCCTTTTTTCTTTTCTCTTTCTCATTTCCATTTTCTTTTTAATTGGTCTCTCCTTCACCTCCTCTTCTTCTTGTCTCTCCTCCCCGAAATATCCATTATAATCCACTGTAGTAGCCAGTTAGCCTGCTCTGTTATATTGCAGCAGTTGTATAACAGTAATTCATTGTACAAGTATAGAAACTGTGTTGTTGGGTGGTCTTCTCCAGCTCACTTCACAGCCACTACTGCACAGCACTGGACAGTGTGTGGTGCTACAAGAATAGCTCACTTGGTATACATGTGGGGCACCTATTGTACAATCCTTAGCCAGCCAGGGTGGTCTGTTTTCTTCTTGGTGGTTGATAGATGCCCGGATACCTGCAGTCCTTCCCTGACCTGTTCCTGGCTGACCACACGACGCGCCGGGACAGGGTTTTCGCAATCGCCCGTGATCCACTCCATCTGACAAGGTTAAAGACAAAAATGAGAAAGAAGAAGGGAAAGGCCTCGTCCATTACCATAGATACGCCGTCAACCCAGTCTGCAGTAGACGCCAACGCCTTTCCCAATTTCCTGTGAAACTGATCGCCGGTAGCATTGTGTCACTCGAGAGCCGCCTTCCATTGCACTTCTTCCAAAGCTGACTGCCGGGATCATAGAAGGAAATAAAGGAAACAAAGGGAAAAATGGAGAACGCGAACCGGTCCGCAGACAATGAATGGTACCACGTGACCACGTGACCTGCTTGGCCGTGACGGTCGTTGAAAAAATAAAATAGGCCTGCGATGAAAGATGAGAGGTTGAATTAAGCATTGAAACTCTGGCTCTTAGTCCTTTATATGAGTCCTTTGGGAAAATGGGAATGTCCAATATGATACATTCTAGCTTGATCTCCTTCTTGTATTGTCGCAGGACGGGTTATATTCCCAGGCCCAATGAAATGGCCAGTGACTTTGGGCCTCATCCGGCGAGTAAGTTGTATGGAGTTGGAAAATATATCCGGCGAAGATCCAAGTCCCGTTTCATGCACATCAATAATGTGCTCCACCTGTGCCCTGCTGCTGCTGCTGCTGCTGCTGCTGCTACTGACAATATAATGTTCCCAATGCCACGACAATAAACGATCTCTATTTTCATTGGAATCATGGGAGCCGTTGACGGCATCCGCAGGCTTCCCTTCTTACTTCCGGTAATAGACCTACCCAATGTTAGTGACTCTCAGACATTCATAAATACAACAGAAACGTACCCTCTTGAACTGGAAATGAAGTTGCAAGATACCCTGCACAGCATGTCAGCAAGATACTTGATAGAGCGGGTCTGTACAGGTTCGAATAGTACCTTGTCAAACGTGGTCCTAAACCCTCGTTCCCTTTTGGCGCTGTAGTCCCATTCCTTATCAACGATGCGAAATGCAATATCTTCATACGGTGGTCCTGCCATAAACCGGATGAGACACGTATCCTCTTCTCCAGCCTGTGCAAAGGACTGTCCACGCTTCCTCCCGTGCTCCCGTTCAATGCGATACGTTGGAGCCTTGGTCTTGTCGATGAGGTCCGGGTAGAAAATGTTGAACTTGTATCCTTGAACAACCTTCGGCGGCGGATTGTCATGGTCGTAGTGGGTCTGGTTATATTTATTCCACTCATACCCCATTTGGACACGATTGAAGTATCGGGGCTTGCGCGGCCGATACTTGCCAGCCCATTGAGGACGCGAATTTGTGCTCACGGCCTCTTCGCCGGTGAAAATTTCTTCATTTTCGCTCACTCCTTTAGCAAGTTCCCTTTCGTAAAGGGCCTTGGTCGCCTGCGAAAAGTCCTCATTTGGAACCGCAGAGAAGCGAGCTGGGACACCTGGCACTGGCATATTTGACGGTGCCTGATTGACTGGGGCAGCAGTAGGTTTTTCTGCTTGTCGTTGACGAAGAGGCACGAAACCCATTTTCAGAATCTTTTGACGCTCACGAGCCTAGAACATGTCAGCAAAAACTGGGGAAGATAGCGACAAAGTACATACCACTTGGTTCAAAAAGGCACTCTCGTCCACAATTTCAAGTACTTTGTCCTCTGGACGGATTTGAAGCAAAGGATCAGGATCAAGCCCCTTAAATTCATCTCCGTTGACACTCTTAGCTTGTATATCAGTGTCATTGACCAGTGCAAGAGGTGCGAGTTTGGCCCGGACCGATTCAGCCTCCTCCGATTGTTGTTGGCGTAGTTTTTTAACACGTTCTTCGATGACGGCTTGAAAAACCTTCTTCAGCTTCGCACGAGCTTTCCACACTCCCAGACTGCGCAGCAACTCTTCCCAATAGTCCGTGTCAATCGGCTCGTTGGAATCAAGCTTCTTCTTGACCTGTACTTCAAGGGTTTGTAGTTGCTCGTATGATTTGGGACTAAGAAGTCGATTGATATCACCAGCGACAGAATTCAGGGCGCGCCTTCGGGGGCAATGGTCTTCTGGCGATTTCGACAGATAATCTTCATAGTCTAGTGCTGCGTTAGCCCCTGGCATAAACTGGAGGTAAGAAGTGATAAATACCCTCCAAAAATCCTTGTTCTGCGTATTCGACTCCAAGTCCAAAAACGTATCGATATCCTTCTCGAGCTCCGCTAGTTGCCCCTGCGACAATCCCTCAAAAACACCGTCCGGGTCTATCAGGTCCAGATCCGAATCCGCAATCTCATCGTCAACGGGTCCCTGGTTGGATCAATTACTCGAAGCGTCACCGCGAGCCAATCGATAGGTTTCGCCCGGCCCTCCTTGACGCGAATCTCTGCCTTCTTCTTGGCCTGCTTGAGGACGAAGAGGTCTTCCTGCGCCACCCATTCTCGTACCTGCTCGTCCTCCTGCAGCTGATTCAACCGCACTTGGTCCTTCATATTCCGCGACTGACCCTGTGGCGGTCTGTCTGTCCGGTTCCCCCAGCTTTTCGCATCTTGTCGTCGGTCGTAGTCATCGTGTTTCCGGGGGTACTTCTGGGGTTGGCGCCAAGACGGTGGAGAACGGGAGCGGCTTCGTTTTGCGCCTGATCTGTCGGGGAGTCGCGAGGACATTCTATTCTAGTCAACTCAAAGAGAGAGTTTGCGTGGGATTTAGATAATGCTGCGGGGGAATCGCAAGTTTGTGGAAGAACAGATGATTGAAGCTCAGCGAAGGTTTCCAGAAAGTTATAGCGGGCGGCAAATGATCCGCGGTGGCACGTGCACCGCAGCCTTCTGGTCGACAGACAGCTATCAACAAACACCATCTTGCTTTTCCCTTTAGCATCGTCAGGGAGCTCTGGATCGGGAATAATGGAGGGCGAATGGCAGAGGTTATCTTTGCCGAAACACGAAGGGCTCCCCCCGCTCCTATACAAATTCAATACGGCATCAAAGAGCTACGAGATATACATCACGGACCTGACACAGCTATGGCGAGAACAACTAAGCTACAAGCAAGTTTTGAAGAGAGCCGAAGAAGATAATACAACGGTCGATCCAGGTGAGGACCCGGAGCAATTCAAGGTCCTCCTGCAAAAGATCAATGCGGCTCTTTGCAGCAGCCCAGGAAGCAGCATGGCCCTGACGCCTGGATCTGGATCTAAGACCGATTCATTACACCTGCAACTATCGATCAAACTACCGGCGCCGTTGAAGCCGTTAAAATGGAATGTGTATCTGTCAAGAGAGCCGTATACTGCATCGACGAATCATCTACTTCTTCCGCTAATGAGAGCGGAGAAGAACTGGGAAGCGCGCCAACAGACACTCCTTGAACATTTGAAACAAAAGGACTGGGTCCTGGCGAAACTGTTCGACAAGATTGAGGCTATGGGGATTGATCTAAGTACTATCTTCCCGGGTACGTCTGGTCTGCGAGGGACCCGAAATGAGACTTCCCTGGCACAGGCTGCGAAATACATCAAGGGAGTCGCACCATTCAATGAACAGGCGTGGTTGAATCATAACCAAGAGCCGTCTGAGCCTGGTGTTGCAGCTAGCTTGCTCACAGCGATTTCCGGGTCTGGGCCTGATGAGTCGGGGTTGGAGGGTCTTAGTGCACCACCAGATAAATGGTGGGAATCGCTCGACGCAAGCTGCACCATTGGAGTAACACCACAACCGGAAGGGAGTGAAGAAGAGGAGCCAGTGACTACTAAGGAACTTGGGGATACGAACCAAATGGATATCGACACTGCTTCAGAAGACGAGGATGATGAATTCGAGGTACGTACCTAATCCTAGCTACACCAAATAAAAATTACCAAGTCTCACCATTAAAAACAGCGTCAAGAAACTCCCCCAAAATTAAAGCAGCAAAAGCAGCTCGAAAAGGAGCCTCAGGCCTCAGGCCCAGGGGGGAAAAAGCCACAACGGTCCCCTGACAAAAAGTCAGGGTCACTACCGCAGAAACCCCAAGAGAAATCCTCCAAGGGCCTGGACGAAACCGGTGGCCGGGGAGGTACAAAATCAAAGGCAAAGCAGCCCAGCCCAACTCCTAGCCCTAGTCCCAGCCGCAAGAGAACTCCTCCATCAGCGCAACCAGAGCCAGAGCCACAACCGGTGTCCACAACAGCCTCAATAGCTTCATCGCAAGATCTGGATGAAATGGCAAATCCGGAACAGGAACCTGAACTAGAACCAGCAAGACCACCAACATCTATGCCCTCGCTCCCTTATGACCAAGAGACAGATTCCGGCTCTGAGAATGAGCAGCAAAACGATAGACCATCTTCTCCGCCATCACCCTCTAAATCCAAGCCAAAGCCAAAGCCAAAGGATGAAGAGGAGAATGAAGAAGAAGAAGCCCCGCAGCCAAAAGAACCTCATGGTGGCGGACTAGGTGTAATCGGCGGAAAGAAGAAAGTGCAAAAACGCCAGCCTACGCCTGAACCTGAACCCGAACTCGAACCCGAACAACCAGCTTTGTCCTGTTCTCCGGCACAAGAACAAGCACAAGCACAAGCAGAGCCAAAATCAAAGCGAATAGGTAAATTAGGTGTCATCGGCGGTAGATCTAAATCCAAGTCCAAGTCCGCCGCCCAAGCAGATCCAGATCAGAAGGACACTACATCAGCACCCAAATCCTCGCCACCTGGGATGGGAATCGGGTCTAAACGGGATGTCAAAGATGAAAAAGAAGAAGAAGAAACCAAACAGTCAGCTACTGCTGCTGCTAGAGTAAAGAAGAATCCGGAGCCGGAGCCGGAACCTGAAAAAGAGACGGAAGAGCAAAAGGCAGACAGAAAGCGGGAGGAATTGAAAAGGCAGCTCCATGCGAAGAGCAAGGCTCCGGCGAAGAAGAAGCGGAAATTTTAGGGTCAGCTTCATGGTTAGAAATTTACACGATGGACCAGGGACCAGGTATTTAAAAGACTAGTGTTGATTAATTAGCCTAGTTATTGTTACGATGCTAACGCTAGATGCATATGCATTGGGTATCAATCATATCAATCAATCGAGAAGAACAAAAAGCCTCCCTCCAGTACTCATAACTAAGCCATTCTAACTGCCGAAAATACCCATGATTTGCGCCCAGCCAAGAAAAAGAAAGAAAAAAGAAAAAACAAGAAACTATCATACCAGAGGATCACGACCTCCCGTACTGGCTCGAGTAGTGACGGAACGCCGTTTCCCTTGCTCATTAGGCGTCACAAGTCGAACTTTCTTCGGCGAGCCCATTCCCGACGATGCGCCGCCAGAGCTAGTGACAGTGTTGATGGTGGGAGCGACATTGCCGGTCCCATCGGCATTCGAAGCAGCAGCCCCCAGCATACCCCGAACCTTCTCTACAGCTTTGCTCTCTGACTTGGCCCAGGGGTCCCGCCTGACAAAGTTCGCGCCGACTCTGCGGCCCGCAAAGTCGCGCCGTTTGGATTCTTCCGACAGCGCAGCACGATTCTGCTCCCGGCGGGGCCCAGGTCCGCAATCATGCATGCAGCCTGGGGTCGCGCAGCTGCCCTCACTCATTGAGATGTCACTTAGCCAAGTTTTTATGCAGGCCATATGGCCGCCATGTCCGCAACCTTGACACCAAGTCCAGAGTGCGGTTCCTCTTGGCCGCGGAGTGAAGGAGTCCAAGTACGGCGTGTTTGTTTGCTGTGGCTCCGGGGAAGAAGAAAATGGCTCTCTTCCTGTCGAAGAATGTGGCGGCGATTGACTCGAGGCAGTCTCGGCATCCTGATCAAATTCTTCGGAGTGGGTAGGTAGCACTGATTGCTCCGCGACCCATTCAGGAGGCGGATCAACGCTCATACAAATAGTACATGGGTCCTGTGGAACGCCACAGCGATGGCAGCGTCGGTTGTCTTGTTTCGGATTCTCGTATGGCCGTTTGCATTTGAAGCAAAAGACGTTGATGAACGTATCCATCTGTGCATAGTCGTAAACGGCAGGATAAGACGGAACACAGAGAAGCCGGAGTTCCGCCGCTTCCATGTACATAGATTGACGTAGCAAGTGCTCGTTGCAAAGCTTGAAAATCATTTCACTCTCCTCATATGGAAGGATTTTGTAACAATCCTGGAAGAGAACGTGCAACTTATGGAGAAGATGGGCAGCAGATTGGATGTCGACATGGGTGCTATTACTGTGATAATGCCGAATCGCCTCTCTCATCAAAACTTCGACACTCCAGGGTTTATTCCCCGCCTCGCCGAGATGAATGGGAAGAGTCAGCCCGGCGGAAAGGTCTGCAGTAAGCCCTGGCACAGGAGGGAGAGCGATTTCCTTGCCATCTTCCGCTTGTAAATCATCTATCTGACTAGGTGCCTTCAAAGGATTGGACTCTGTCAAGAGTGGTGGGGGGCTAGAAGGCCGTTCGAGATGAATCTGATCGGTATCCGGAAGGCTCTCTCCAAAGGACAAATCGCCCTCCCGCACGGATTCCCTGCCCTGCAAAGACTCGATTTCCAAGAGTGGATCACTTTTGGCCCTAGTCTGGTTTTCATCAACGGCTTCGCCACCTACGACTTCTTCCCCGTGCTCAGCGATCTCGCCAATATCATATACTCTGGAGGTAGGGGAGAAGGACGCCCCAACCGACTTGGAAGGATGTGAACTTTCCGTGGACGCAGAAAACATAGGGAAGCTATCTGACGACTCGTGGTGATGGAAACCAGAGGGCTTTGAATCTGAAGGAGATTCAAGAGATAAGACCTTTTTGGGAAATTGTTTAAAGGCGCGAATCGCAGCTCGCTTATCCTCCATTTTCTGTTCATATTCATCATCTTCGGAACCTTGTTTCGGATATTCCTGGCTGTGTTTATTGCGCCTATCGACTCGACCAGTGATCGCCCGAGGCGCTGACCTTTGGTCAATTGGGGATTCTGGAAGTACAGCAGCGTGGCCCTGGTACGATAGGAAACTTGTGGAAGAAATAAGCTCGCTTGAGTTCGATTCACGGTGCCGAAACTGGCCGTAGCCACGGGGGTCTATGTCAGACCAGCTGGAATCGACAGTGTCCTGGTTAGAACTGAGGACGGACGGCGGCAACGGCTGGATGTCTTTCAGGTCGTCGTTGGGCGTGACACTGTCATCAGAGCCAATGGGAGAATCTGGTAACGGGCGTGCCAGAGGCGTCGCCAAATTGGAAGAAGTTTCGCTATCTGAGACTGGGTTTCGGTTCCCTTCCGTTTCCATTACCCCTTTGAACAGCCGGTTTTTCATCTTGTCATGTCTGCCTTCGTCCAAAGCACGCGTTTTTTCGCCCAGTAAGCCCTCTTTGGACATTTTCTTCTTGACGCCGCTTGTTGACTTATCAGGAAACCGGCGCTGTTCCCTCGCTTTAAGCTGAAATTCCTGGAGAATGGCAAACTTCATAATCCTCCAGGTTTGGGCCAATTTAAACAACGATGCCGCCTCTGCGCAGTTTGCATTATAATCAAATGATTCAAGCAAGGATCGGAGAAGATCAGTTCGCACTCGCTTATTATCGCTGCATTTCATTAACGGGGAATATCCGTGAGTCAAGTATTGAAAGAGCATTGGATCCATCGTGGCCCCGGGGAGACGGCCCACTGCTCCTAACTGTCGCGTCCCAGGTGCCTCGCTGTTCGACAGAACCTTCTCCAGCGGGGCGACCGGTATGAAATCTGGCGCGCCAGGTGGTGTACTGCCCAGTGACATGGATGGGCGAGCACCAACAGATTTGGTATGCCGGTGGCGGATGGCAGACGTAAAGGACGGCTCATCCAAGATATCGTCGGGCGGGCTGTGGTTGTATCCCTGTTCGCTAGCATTGCCCTCGTCTGTTTGATAGCCCAAGAATTCAGAGGTAGTCAGACCCAAGGGACTTCGACGGGGTCGCTTCTGGGCGAACGCGAGCACAGCCCCATTGGGACTCCAGGCAATAGATCCCGTGGGACGGCGATTGACGACTTGGGGCGCATATCTAACATCTGTCTGGGTGAAAATCCCAGCATCCCCTACTGTCCATAGGAGATCCTTGGAATGCCAGAGCAGATCGGCCGCTTGGGAGTCGTATCGATCAAATTCCCGGAATGGGATATGTGGACGTTGCAAATCCCAGAGATGAATACGGGGATCTTCTTTGTCATAGGAAGTCACCACCTGTGACGATTGCCAATCGCCCACACCCAGAGGTGTTTCTTTGGTCCACGATGGCGGACGCCACCGCGCATTCAAGACCGCCTGAGGGGCCCGGAATTGGAAAGTCGGTTTCTGTCGACGTTCGGCAGAGGATGAGAAATCCCAGACCTTGACCTGTCGATCCGTGCCTCCGGTGACGATGTGTTTGCCGTCCGGATGCCAATCGACAGAAAAGCACGACCGGTCATGCGCCGTGATTCGCGTCAGGGGCGCTTTGGCCTTGCGCCAATCCCACAGCTGCACAGCACCGCTGTCTGTCGCGGTTGCAAACATGACCCCGTCGCTCGGGGACCATCGGATATCGCGAATGGCATCGCTATTTCCATTGTAGAGGTTTCTGCTGCTGCAAGTCGACGCTCCCGGCTCCGCGGATGCCATGCGCAAATCCCACATGCGAATTGAGGAATCTTGGCTCCCGGACAGAAGCCATGCTGGGTAATGCGGGTTAAACGCAAGCCTATGGACCTGGCGGCTATGCCCTTGAAAGCGACAGAATTCGAGGCCAGTCCTGTGCAAATCGTAGACGATGATGCGGCCATTGGCTACGGCCGTGGCAATGATTCGGTCATAGTTGCCATGGGACCATTTCACATCTCTCACCGCAAGCTGATCCTTGTGTCGCGCGGACAGTGCGCTTCCACCGTAATGAGTCGACGAGTAGCTAATAATAGCATTGCGTAGATTGAATTCCTCCGAAGAATGATCTGGCGATACGCGAATCGTCTTGAGAATATCCTTACCACCAATGACTGCGTGAGTGCGCTGCGGCGATACATCCAGAGCCGAAATGGGAATTCCGGTCTTATGAGTTACCGTCTGAGAGACTCCAGGCCTAGTATAGAGCAGTCTTCAGTTAGACAAGTGGAATGATACACCGACTGGGAGGCAATAATACAAAGACTTGGACCTGGCACGACGGGAGCCAGCTGGCAGTTCGGCATGACTCGCCGGGGAGGAAGTCTGCGGACTCGGGGGACGAGACACGGACAAGAACGGTTGAGCGAACCTGGCCAGGGCATTGGCTGCACGGTGGGAGTATTTCTGACTGGTCTGCTGTTGTAATGGAGGGGGAGGCGGCGGAGGAGGAACCGGAGAAGTGCTGTTGTTGTTATTATAGTTGCTATTGCCGTGGCTGCTATGGCTACTGGCGGTGGTGACATTGGAGGGCAGACGCGAAAGATCGGACATAGTGAAGACGGAAGGAGGTCAGTTGAGCTCCGCAGCGTTGGAACTCAACCCCATGCGAATTGGAGCTCCATTGCTAGTGGGTAGCAAAGAATCGGGATCGATGGTGAGAACGAGGAAGAGGAAGAGAAGCTGAGAAAGAATGGACGATGGGAATAACAGTTGGTGATAATGGAGGATGACGGAGGTGAGGGGAGACGTAGGGGGCCGAAAGGGGAAGGCGGAGAGGGCAGTCAATATACCTGAGTGTGCAATATATTATTAGGGGTGGGTGGACAGGAATTAGTATTGGCGCCGCAAATGGCACTGGTTAATACTCAAATTCAGTGTATGTACAGAGTATACAGAGTACAGCGATCAGGCCAAGGAGAGTAGGCCGTAAATCAATTGCCAGAAATAAAGCTATAGAACCCGTCTCAATGAACCAGCGCTGAGATCGTGTATCCATATTCAGATCTCAATTTCAGTCGATGTTTGACTCAATTGACTCGACGATGCCTTGCTGTCCTCTAGACTCTATGTAGTATATCCAATCTCCCGGTATTCTCAGTATTCTGTTCACTAATCTCATCGTGGATGAGAGTAACTCCGTAGTTCGGGTTATGGTCACTGGCGATGATCCATTCAGCTTCAGACTGTGGAGAAGAAAGATTTGATTTGTCTCTATGGAGTATGCTCTTCTTCAGCTTGCTCTTTCTTCGTCTTTTCTTTTCTTTTCCATTCTCTTTCTTACCGGCAGTTGAATGTCATTATTCCGTCGCCTGCATCCGGCATACATACTTTCTGGCACTGCCTATAAATCTCGTACTATTGATTATCGATTCCCAGCTCTAAACCACTCGATACATGAACAATTGAACTCGTTTCCCGTGAGAATTCTCTTTGATCCAATTTAATTATCTCATATATATCCGCTGTTCTCTTTCTTTCTTCTTTCTTTTGTTGTGGTTCTGCTGTTGTTGTCCATCGCCGGTTCTCCGCCACACCGACGACTACCACAACCACAATCACGGCTTCTCTTCCTCTCCTCCTTTACTTCTTCATTTCTTCCCTTCATCTCTTCTCTCTGTATCCTCGCATCTTTCCACTTTTCTTGTCAATCTGTTGTCTTTCTCTAGCTCTGTCAATTTCTCCCCCATTCGCTTTATTCTCCACTGCTCTGCCTGATGCCGCAGGTCTAATTCTGTACAGTACGAGAACAGAGCACTCCTCCGGTTTCCCACTCCGGTTCTTCGCTGTGGCTCCAGCTTTCTACGATCTATTATTCTTACAACCGTTTAATCAATTCCTCTCTATTACGCTTCTTTCGTTCTCCCTGTCGTTATTCTTTTTGGTTTACCCATCGATCGATCGCTGTTTCTGCTGACTGCTGAACGGTAATCCCCGTCCGTTCATTCGACTTGTTTCCGATTCCCGGTTCGATTGCGACTCGTTTGTCGTGCCCTCCACCCAGACTCTCTTCTCTTCCTACGATCAGTTCCTTTTCGTCCGGTTTTTCGTACGGCAAGACACGGTCGCCGTGTCGCTGAAAATAGCTTGATGGTCTCTGGTTAAGTGCTTTGGTGTGAATATTTGCTTGCATAGGGGGATGGATCATACGATGGCTTCGCAAAATACAACCCGCGATGTGCTCGTCTACCTCCGCACCAGCTACCCAATTATCCTTTTGGTTACTTTTGTGGTAACCTTCATCGCGGATTCCATTTTCACAGCGAAACGGGCTACTCAAAATGGCAGCAGTTCTCAAACTGGCCCTGGCGGGAGGCCTCTCCCCAAGCGGACTCGGAGCACCCTAGCTGTGGCGAAACAAACTCAGAAGTTCTCGGAGGGGACCAAGATCTTCTTCAGATGGCTTGCTGTTGGCATTTTGGTCACTCTCGTGGCCGATGCCGCCATTAACATAACCCATGTCATATTCGCCAGGTCCCAGCATTGGTGGTGTGGCCAATCGGTTGTGGTACGTCTCGAGCATCTTAGTAGTACTTGAGCGGAATGCTAATGGATATCTTTCTTTGTTGGTAGATTTACATCGTGGGATCGTTCTTCATCCATGCCGTCATTCTCGTGTCCTTGTTAGATACAACCCCTTCCCCGAGCCTTGCCCAATTCGTCCCATGGGCAGTGGCAGCACCCTTCGAACTGGCGATCCTAGGCGCGTCACTTTCCATCTATGCCAATGTTCATCACGAGCCGGTGGTTGGAGACCCAGTAGGTGGTCGCTTACGAAAGACCATCACCTTATGGGAGTCGCTGGAAGTGATCTCGAATTCGATCAGACTTCTGCTCCTCGCCATTGTCGTCTTCTTGTACACGTTCAACACTCTTCGGGTGAGACTCGTCAGATACAAGAGCGCTCATCAAACAAACGGGGTTACGGAGTCTACCGGATTGCTCGACGCATCCAACGCAGAAGCAGGAACAGCTAACGGGGATGGTTACGGTTCAGCCCACCAGCAAAACTCCAAACCGACGGATGCATGGGTCCGTCCCACCACAATCCCGTCCACTAGCTGGTGGGAGTATCTCAGCGGCTACTCCCTTTTTTTCCCGTATCTTTGGCCATCCAAGTCTCGTCGCCTGCAAATCGTCGTGGTCGTCTGTTTCGTTTTAATTCTTATGCAGCGTGTCGTGAACGTTCTGGTACCCTATCAAGTCGGAGTTATCACCGACTCCCTGTCCAAAGAGGATGGCAGTGGCTTCCGTGTCCCATGGTTTGAGATCTGCATGTACATCCTGTACCGCTGGCTACAGGGTAACCAGGGTCTGATCGGCTCCCTACGCTCGAGCTTATGGATTCCCGTGAGCCAGTATTCTTACATGGAACTTTCGACCGCTGCTTTCGAGCATGTTCACGGACTGAGTCTGGAATTCCACCTCGGTAAAAAGACGGGTGAAGTACTGTCTGCACTGAGCAAGGGCAGTTCCATCAACACTTTCCTGGAGCAGGTTACCTTCCAGGTCGTGCCCATGTTGATTGACCTTGGAGTTGCCATTGGGTATTTCCTTATTGCGTTTGATGCGTACTACGCCTTGGTGGTTGGGATCTCCACGTTCTGTTACCTGTATGTCACCATTCGCATGGCGCAATGGCGAGCCGAGATCCGACGGGAGATGGTCAACTACTCGAGGCAAGAAGATGCAGTGAAGTGAGTGCCAATATTTTTCATCCCTGCCCTACTATCCGTCGTCTTTTTGCGGCAGACTGACTTATACAAATCCGATTATAGGAACGACTCGATGGTCTCATACGAGACCGTCAAGTATTTCAACGCAGAGAATTATGAATTTGGAAGATACCGGAGCGCTGTGTCAGATTTCCAGCGGTCTGAATACCATGTGCTCTTCTCGCTGACCTTGATGAACACGTCTCAAAATACTGTGTTCATGTTGGGTCTATTGATTACATGTTTTATTGCCGCGTTTCAAGTGTCGACCGGTCAGCGTCAAGTGGGCCAGTTCGTATCTCTTTTGACCTACATGGCACAACTTCAGGGACCGTTGAATTTCTTTGGCACTTTCTACCGCTCCATCCAATCAGCCATGATCAACTCCGAGCGGATGCTGGAACTATTCCGTGAACAACCGACAGTTGTCGACAAGCCTTCTGCTACTCCTCTCCCTGTTTGCAAGGGTGATATTACATTTGACAATGTGGAGTTCTCCTATGATAGACGGCGGCCGGCCTTGAACGGCCTTACTTTCAATTGCAAGCCTGGGACTACCAGTGCGTTGGTGGGTGAGTCCGGAGGAGGGAAATCGACTGTGTTCCGCTTACTCTTCCGTTTCTACAACTACGAACGGGGACATCTCCGTATCGATGGCCGTGATGTGGAAGATATCACGATTGACTCGTTGCGGCAGCATATTGGTGTGGTGCCGCAGGATACCGTCCTCTTCAATGAATCCCTCATGTATAACCTAAAGTACGCCAACCAGGATGCGACGGATGAAAAGGTCTATGAGGCATGTCGGGCAGCTAGTATTCATGATAAGATCTTGAGCTTCCCGGATGGTTACCAAACCAAGGTGGGCGAACGCGGACTGCGTCTCAGCGGAGGAGAAAAGCAACGAGTGGCGATTGCCCGCACTATCCTCAAGAACCCCCGAATTATTTTGCTGGACGAAGCAACTGCCGCTCTCGATACCGATACCGAAGAGCACATCCAGCATGCTTTGTCTACTCTATCCCATGGTCGTACCGTACTTGTTATCGCCCACCGGCTCAGTACCATCACAAGGGCCGATAATATTCTGGTTTTGCATGAGGGCCAGGTCTCGGAGAGTGGCACACACGACCAGCTTCTGGCCATTAAGGGCCGATATGCGAGCATGTGGCGGAAGCAGATCCGGGCGCAAAAGGCGGCCGCGGAGGCACAGGTTCTCCAGGACCGTGCCCAACGTCTACGCAGTGCATCTTCTGCACAAGCTGGTGATGACAGTTCTAGCCAATCCGACGAGGACCGGCAGGTCCATGATGCTGCTGCTCGATCCTCACCACAACAACCGTCAAACCAACCGGGTGACGGGCATTAACCTTCCAATACGAACTTTTTTTTTCCCCCCTGTTTTCAGTTCTTTCTCAGTTTTTTATTGGTTTGTGTCCTTCATCTGTGAGCCAACCAGGTGCGATGAGCGGATGAAGGGTAATTGTGTTGAGGTTAATACGAGGGAAAGCCCCCAAAGTGGCATGTGGAGGAAACGAAGATACCACTTTTTTTGGCTCTTCAACGAGTTTCCTGGAGATTAGGGGAGTACATTTGTGATTTCCATGCATTCCTCTTCCTTTTTCTCATGGCGTTTGAGGCGTGTTACATGACCTGTACGACACGTACATATATTTATTAACTGTTGGTCTACGATGGCAGGATTGGATGAGTTGGTTGAAAACTGCATCACTTAGACTAAATTGACTGGCTTAGTGAGGAAATAGTAGTATAGTCACAGGGTAGAATTGGCAATGCAGCGCTGCAGCGATGCAGCACCAGTCGAAACTCCATCTTCCATTCTTTCAGGGTACTACTTCTTGCTAGGGCTGGCAGTCAGCCTCAACCCTGAAGCCAATGACCTTGGCAGGCGTCTTATGTTGGCTGCAGCCTGATTGGACAGGACAGAAGGACGCCAAGCCCGAGGTTCTGACATAACATCAGTTGCAATGATGTTCTCAATCTTGTCAATATTCTTCCCTCTATCATAGGACACTTTGTTTGGAAAGAAAAGAAAAGAAAATCCATAATGCATGCTCCTTCACCTCAGCTCCTTCGCGCTTTGCGCACTTCCCTCACAACGGCCGGTCTTCCCCGAGCCTCACTCCCCATCTCCCGCCGATGCACTACTGCTAGCATCACCCTCCCCAGCACACGCCGCCATAATAGCTCCCAAGCCCCAAGACCGACACGCATGATTCCCCGCGCACACACCGCCAAACCGACGCCCAGCGCCCGCCTCCCAGAAGCCAAAGAGGACAACCCCGGTGCGGACCTCAACGCGCTGAATGTCCTGGGCAACGTGGCGGCGCCCACGACGGCGGTGGAAGCCACTCTGGATGACGGATTCCATCTGGACAATGGATTGAAGGTGCGTGGTGGAGACGGGGTGCTGTTGGTCGGTGGGGAGGCGTTTGCGTGGCGTCCGTGGTCAACGCGGCCGTCGAAGGCGAAGGCGGAGATGGTGAATCGGAAGGGGCAGTTTGAGGTGGATGAGGAGGTTTGGGGGTTGCTGAGTATGGTGTGGCCGAGGCCTGGTGAGTCTCTTTTTCTTTCTGTCTATCTGTATACGCTATCTTACTGACTGGCAACTACAGATCTCTTGATCATTGGAATGGGAGCGTCGATAATGCCTCTCTCGCCGGCAACGAAGAACCATCTTCACTCGCTTGGGATCCGGGTCGATGTTCTCGACACTCGCAATGCCGCGGCGCAGTTTAACATGTTGGCGACGGAGAGAGGTGTGTCGGAGATTGCAGCTGCTATGATTCCCATTGGATGGAAAACGAGGTGAAAATGCCCTGACAGAGTGTCCCAGAGACAGCTCAGCAGGGTCATGTAGCGGTGTATTATGTATTAAGTGTTTGTGATCTATTTTGGAATGTACAACTCTCTTCTACTCCGTATGTTGCATTTGCAGATGGTTGTCTTTCCTCCTCCGGTATGTCTAGTACCCCTGTACTCTATTATACTAGTCAGGAACCGGACAGCCTGGAGAGAACGCACGAAGGACAAGATATAACTCTCTGATTCTCTCCGGTCTGGTTTGATTTCCAAACCTCACTCCAATAAATCAGTAATATTCAGCCAGTCTGTACGGGTCGCCAATCACGAGTGACGCTGCAGCCCCGTGAAGCGCTCACCGCCCGGTCTCCGTATCAGCTCACTTTCTCCTACCAGAGAAGCTCCCTCATTTCCTTCATTATCCCAAACTCTCTTTTACTTGAATTTGATACAATCGTTTAAACTGGGTGCTTGGATAGCGTTAGATGACCACCATGGCCAGGGATGATCCACTCCTGGCTCCTCGCGTCTCATCCGAAATCGGGTCGATTCAGGAAGACGATGCCCTGCTCACGGGGGCACGAAGCCGCCGTCAAACCCAACAGCAACGCAAGGTCTTCTGGCGCCAAATTGGACTCTTCACCTGGGCTGTGATCGCCACCATTGCCGTCGTCGTGCTCGCCTGCGTGTACCAGCAGCAGAAAGGCCACCGGGGTGGCAGCAACAAACCGACCTGGGGTCCTGACGGGAAACCCACCGGCAAGCGGAACTTGATCTTCATGGTGTCCGACGGGATGGGTCCGACAAGTTTGACCATGACCCGTAGCTTTCGGCAGCATGTGGAGGGTCTGCCGATCGATGATTTGTTGGTGCTGGATGGACATATCGTGGGAACGTCGCGCACACGGTCGAGTTCCAGCTTGGTGACGGATTCTGCGGCGGGGGCTACGGCGTTTTCGTGTGGGTTTAAGAGCTACAATGAGGCTATCTCGGTGCTTCCGGATCACTCGCCCTGCGGGACTGTTTTGGAGGCTGCGTCGTTGGCGGGCTATAAGACTGGGTTGGTGGTGACAACGCGGTTGACGGATGCGACGCCGGCCTGCTTTGCGTCCCATGTCAACCGGCGGGCGTATGAGGATCGCATAG
Organism: Aspergillaceae sp. MA 6039; assembly: GCA_003004485.1. Lineage (NCBI taxonomy): Eukaryota > Fungi > Ascomycota > Eurotiomycetes > Eurotiales > Aspergillaceae > Aspergillaceae sp. MA 6039. The sequence continues at coordinate 45,008 of PQMF01000015.1, read as the reverse complement.
CGGAGCAGGAAATCGGTGAGAACCCGCTGGGTCGCGTTGTAGATCTCATGCTCGGTGGCGGACGGTGTCATTTCCTGCCCAACACGACCGAAGGGAGCTGTCGCGGCGATGACCGGGATCTGGTTGAGCTAGCGAAGCAGGGTGGCTTTAACTACTTGGATGACCGGAAGGGTTTTAACTCGTTGAACGGGGGCACGAAGGCCCAGTTACCCTTGCTTGGCTTGCTTGCTAATGAGGACATCCCGTACGAGATTGACCGTCGCACTCAAGACGAGGTCTACCCGTCGTTGGAGGAGATGGCCCGCACGGCGTTGAAAACCCTCAGTGCGGCGACCGCAGACAGCGACCAGGGGTTCTTCCTGATGATCGAGGGGTCTCGCATCGACCACGCGGGGCATGCGAACGATCCAGCTGCGCAGGTGCACGAGGTGATCTCCTACGACAAGGCCTTTGCGGCTGTATTGGAATTCCTCGAACAAGACTCCACTCCCGGTGTACTGGTAGGCACATCCGACCACGAAACCGGAGGCCTGGCTGTGGCTCGGCAAGTCCATACCGACTATCCTGAATATCTATGGCTGCCAGGTGTGCTCGCCAACGCGAGTCACTCCGGCCAGTTTCTCAGCGAGGATTTGCAACGGTATCTGTCTACGGAGTCCCATCTCTCGAAACAACGGAAGTACGCTCGGACGCTCTTGGAGAAGGGTCTGGGGGTTACGGATGCTACGGATAAGGAGGTCGACCGTCTTCTCGATTCAAACTCCCAAGAGACCCCGGAATATGTATTTACGGATATTATCAGTCGACGGGCGCAGATTGGTTGGTCTACTCATGGACATTCTGGTACGCACCCTTTTGTTGTGATCCGTGGAGCCTTTCTTTCGTTTCGTTTCTTTTCTTTTATTTCACCCCTAATCTTTTCTTCTAACGATATGATACAGGCGTCGACGTCAACATCTACGCATCCTCCACCAAAGACGCATGGGCCCTACAGGGCAACCATGAAAATACGGAAGTCGGTGAATTCATCGCCAGCTATCTCGACCTGGACCTGCACCGGATTACGGATCGCCTACAATCATCCGGATCCTGGGCTGCCTCTACGGGTTCCGTCCCCAACGAACCTTTCCATTGGATGGGTGATCGCTTAAGCGAAAACGTCCGCACCGAGGGCTTGGATGCGTATCACGGAGTGTTTAAGAAGCGATCCGAGTGTAACTGCGGACACGACCATTGATTTGGCTCCTGCCATGCTACATTACATTTTTGACAACTGTTATTATGGGTTTTGGCGTTGGGAATGGGGTTCCAGATTGCTTACAGGGTGCCTGTCGGGTTCGGTTTTATTAATAATTACATTTCTAAATGGTAGACGCAGAGACATATTGGGCATACTTTCTAATATACCAACTTGTTCAATGCAATCCTCCATGTATCTAATTCATCTCGAACTGGACACGCATTTCCACCGTCCCCATGGCGCCAGGAAAGGGTATGGTCCTTTTATTGGCTGGTATTAAGTGGGCTGGCAAAAGAAGTGCATGGAGGAAACGGAGAAAAAGCTTAAAGGACGACTTAGCATCGTGAATGCATTGTCCACTGTAAAGGGAAGATGACTCGCCCTAAAGATTGACCTCGTACGCTGGAAAAGACGGCTGAAAACCATGATATTAGCTTAGGGCTGGCTGAGCCATCGGGATATCACTAATCATACAATCCAACATCCAATCCAGTCAGGCATTAATAAGAGATACAGGCAAACAACGAAGAGAGGAATAAAGAGACATATGTCTGGTATGAAACACAGAAATAGAGAGAAAAAAAAGGACAAGGGAATCATGTGCAGTAAAGATGAAATAAAAAGGGCATGAAAGAATGTAAGACAAGATAAATTTTTACATAGTAATCAGAACAACCACAGCAACCAAGACAGCGAAGAGCGAGCTCTGCAACACGCGTCCAGTCTGTGACGAAGCATCGCTGCTGTTTGTCTTCTGGCCACTCTGCTTGCTCTTAGACTGGTTGGAACCAGCCTCACTGCCAGAGCCCTCATTGCTGGCGGGGACGGTGGAGCTGTTGGACCCGGATCCCGACGAAGTCGACGAGTGGTCCTTGTCAGCGCCAAGGTCAGGGTCCAAGCCGGTAGCTCCTAGCGACGCCAACACGGTGTCGTTGTTGGTCGTCCGAATTGACGAGTTCACGCCCTTGTCGTCCGTGAAGACATACGACTTGTTACCGTGGATGTCGGACCCAGCGGGCGGCTGGTAGCACTCCACCGTGATGTCGCCGATCGTAGCGTAGTAGTATCCCTTGTCTTTGATGTCCTCGCTGTCCCAGTCGATCTCGCCACCGGCCCACTCCTTGGTGCCTTCGGCGTTGCTGGCTTGACCGGCGGGCCAGAGCGAGAGCTGCATGCGCGACGGGGTCTGCGGGAACTGGTAGCGCTGGGCGGTCTCGTTCCAGGTGGTGGATTTCTCCAGTGTGCGCTTCACGTCGCCGTCCACGGACCAGGTGATGAAATCGGGGGTCCAGTTGACCTCGTACGTATGCCAGTCGTCGAAAGAGTTGGGGCCTTTGATTGCGGATTTGCCGCCGTTGTTGTCTGTTGTTCAATGAGCATTGGCAGATACAAGTCAGGTGTGAAAGAGAAGTACATACAATCCAAAATGCCCTGGAAGTAGTAGTTCGTCTGGACATTGTCCAGGTCCGCCCCGACAAACTCAAAGTCAACTTCATCCTTGGTATCCGACAACAGGATGAACGCCGTCACCACACCCTTGCCACGGCTGCTCTTGATCTTGCCCGAGATCTTGCCATACCAGATATAGTGGTTGTTGGCAAACAATGTGCCGACGCTCTCCTTGGGCATGGTCATCAATAGGTTCCCATCCGTCGTGTTGGGGAACCCGCTGTACACCCAATCGTACTTGCTGGCATCACCCATGTATTCAGTGTTGAGGGCTGCGTTGTCCAGGTTGTCCCAGGTGTACGTCTTGTTCTGGCAGACGGGTTCGGCAGCGCAAGAGTTAACCGAGAACGATGCGAGCGGGTCACATCCCCCCAGACAGTAGGCGCCTGTGCCGCACTGTCCATATTCTGATCTCTGTTAGACCCTGTCACGCGGAGTCAGAGGGGGGTGTCCGTGGTGGTACTCACGGGAACAGCAGGGCTTGTCCTCGGGGCATTGACTACTGCTGCTGCAGGATTGGGCGGCCCAGGCTGTGGAAGCGAAGAGGGCCAGCCATAACGAAGTCCAGTGCACCATAATGGCTCAGGTGCGTGTGCGTGTATATATATATACAAACGATTGAATAGGAAGAATTATATACCGGGTGGAAAGAACGTGTAGAAAGGATTCGAAGCGAGAGTAGAATCCTGTTCCTTGTTATTAGTTAGTAACCGGTTAGTAGTACTGAATGAAAGACGACCACCAAAGCACAAACAAACACACACACACACACGTAGACGGAGGGGAAGAACTCCTTATATCCCGGGGGAATGCCTCTTAAATCCACAATATTATGTTCCGCTAAATTCACGTCTTGTTCGAAGATACCTGGGCCGGCCCACATACATCGACTAGCGCGTCCGACTAGCGCCGGTTCTCGCATGCAATGAAGGAGCTCCCCCGTCCCACAGAGCCCCCGGCCGTACGGTACCGTATCATATCGTTTTCTCAAGAGCTCTGCAGGCGCACTAGCAAACCCATATGGCGACAATGGAGCTGTGCCATTGGCCACAATAGAACTTGCTGAAGACAATGGGTGGGCCCGGTATTGCTGTGTATTTTATTCTTGGTACCTCTGATACCCGGCTATACAGAGCCGTGGTCGAGATTTTCTTCTCCCACGCCATTGGCTTGCCCTAGTATTATTTACTACGCCGTAGTTTGGAACTGTCTTTGAAACTAGCCTAGGCAGACTTTTTCTTTTTGCCTCCTATCGTATCGTATGATATGCGTATCCATACACATACAACATTTGATATCATATCTCCGAATAGGGGCACATGGACAACTGTTCCCTATCGCCCTGGATCAGAGTAAATGTATAAAAACGAACATTCGCGACGTGCACGTTACCTATCTTTTTCTCCCGGCCTCCTGCAGGGGGTTGCCGGGGCAAACACCCACTAGGGGGGGGGTACAGTCCAGCCTGGTGCAGGGAAGGGGAAGGGGGGGAGAGATACCACGCTCCATTCCGCAAATCACGCCGTGGCATAATAAAATTATACGCAGCCGCGCGGGATATTATTGTTTTTTCCTGCCTGGCAGCCATGGGTAGAACCCTTCTCCGTCCGAAGTGATACGGCCTAGACTCAGTACTGATTGGTACCGACGACTACCGGTTCCTGTAATTCCTTCTGGCGCTGATATTTTTAGGAATTACGGATACGTACGGCATACGGAAACATTATTTCCTGTTAGACATTGACATCATAACGCCCGGCGATAGTCCTGCAAGTTAGAAGTACGATGTACAGAGTACGGATACTCCGGGGTACTCACTCCGTCGACTAGTATCCTCTGGTCCAAGCCGTACTCCGTACTCCGTACAGTAACAGGACCCCGATAAGGACAGGCCAACTTCTGTTCATCCTGCGCCGATCGAACCTTATCATCGGCAGCAATGCACGGCGCAGGTCCCTACCGAAAAAGGGGGGTGATATTCTCCAACGCTTGCCTCAAACAATCAGCCTAGTCGATCTGGCGGACGACGACGGGGCTTCCATGCAACACCGAGTTGGACTTCGGCTCGGGTGATGTGCATACCTGGTCCGGGTGTCTGAATTATATCAAATGGTCCCTTTTTTCATTATGGGGTGCCCAAATAGGGAGTAGTCTGGGAGAAGTAGATGAACGCCATCGGTTGGGATTGTTCTCGTGTCAGGCTAATCTGGGGATGCAAGGGCCCTCTACACCAAGACGACTTACTATGTATTCCTAGTAGGCAGTAGGCACACCTGTATCGCCCTGCTGGCAACGGTATGCCCGATGTCATGTCCTTCAGCCGATCGTCGTGATCAACAAAACAAAACAAAACAACTGACTGCTGGGTTACCGTGGTAAGTCACCCTGACGCCATGTCCATGCCTGTCGCGGATCATCCCTGTCAGACGCGCTCTCGTGCAAAATACTCGGTCCCGGAGATTTGTATGTCCTGCTACGACGTCGTACATACTAGTACACATACATGCCGGTGGTCTTTATGCCAATGTTCCATCGCTCAAAGGCGTTATATTGTATGCTGTAATCCACAATAATAGCAGTAACAGTAGGTAGACAAAAGACACAGACTCGTAGGCGGGTGTGCACCGTGCGCCACGGTGCGACTTGGTACATCAAAAAAGAAAAGAAAAGGCAAAACTCGTGCACCCTGCCTGCATTCAGGAGAACAGGGCTGTGGCCATAACGTGGCAGCAGGGACAAAAAGGAGAGCCATCATGACACTTTAATTTCTCGAAGCCCTCGGTCAGTAGTTGCCTTTGAACCCCCTTCAAATTTGGGTTGTCCTTTTTCTTTCTCTCTCCTTTCTACTCTGTACTCTCTGAACGGTCTTTGGAAGCGCTGTTTCCCCCTCATTCGTGCGTGAAGTCCTTCCCCTAATTTCTATATTGGACCAATGATGGTAACTTAGCGAAGGGCCGACCCTTTGGGGAATTTCTTGGCAAAGGAGGGACGACTAGTAGTCTCCTTGACCAAGACCAGCTCCTTCTCACAAGGGTCTGAGGAGAAGGTCACTGAGACCCCGTTATACACATTGCGGCCCATCTTCCATTTGCTGAACATTTCCAAGACCTTGCGAGCAATACCAGTGCTGGTGAAGACCGCAGTTGCTGTAGGCTCCGTTAGCATATGCCCAAGAGGTGGTGGTGGAGGTGGAAAGTGAGAGGTCGAAGCTGGTTACCATTGCCAGAGTTAAACACCCAAAGGAAGTCAATGTTACCAGGTCCAACCAAGGTACGGATGTCCTGCTTCCATTTCTCGGGGGACATGTTCTCGGCAAAAAGCCTCTTTCTGGCAAAAGAGAGACGCCGACGCTCTCGGATCGGCTGGTTCATTCGACGATGGTCTTCGTTCCATTCAACTACCTCCAGGAGTTCGACACTGACTCCAGGTCCAAGACGTCCAAAACCAAGCAGCGCTTCCATCTCCTTATGGGAGTGGAGGAACGTGAGGCCATGTGCGGCGTGCTGGAAGGTGACACGGGCCCTTCCGCTAGCTTCGACTTTAATGTCTTGCAAAGGTCCCTCGTGAATACGAGTAGTTATGTACTGGATAATATCCTTGTTAAATCTTCCGCTGACACGCAGAATGGCCGCCTTGGTTTCCGGAGGGGCCAGAGACATAGAAGCACCAACTCCAGGCATTCCAGGCGCTGGCAGCTCAGACTCATCACTGTTCTGACTATACTTCGACGCGGAAAAGGCCGTCATCGACACGGGGGACATATACTGCGTCTCCTGGTGGTTAGCTGGATAGCTGGGAAGCGAGCCAGCGATCTGTGCCCAACTTCCAGCCTGGGAAAGACTACCACCATGGGTCTGAATCTTCTGAACAGCACGGCTGTGATAGCCGATTTCCCCGTTGTTCTCTTTGTTCACCTGGTCCATAAGGGCAGCCGCCGCCTGCTTCTGGATCGAATTGTGGGCGCTGGTTTCCTGGAGCCTTATATTTTGGCCGCCACCAGGCTGTCCGTGCACGTCAGTCTCAGCCATTTGTTTATCCCTGATAAACGTATATATCAGAAGCACGGATGACCCACCATATCGTCCAAAGAAAATTCGCTCGCGGGGATCTGCTCGAGACCCTCCGAAAACGCATTGACAATCATGATGCTCAGTTTTCCCATCTCATTTGCTGACTTGTGCTGTCCGTGTTTGCGGAACTAAGTACTTCATGTTAGCCAATTCTTTCTTTGCTGGGAGAGCGGTTGGATTGGTCTTACGTGGGAGGCAATGCGGTTGAGATGGCCCAAAGCCTCAGCCATGGCACCGTCGACAGAGTAGCTCACCATACTGAATGACCTTAGACAGAAAGATTATCAGAACCATGGGCCATCTAAGATCCAAATCCACTTTGCTTATTACATTTACCTTGCAGACACGGATTCTCGGGACGACGTTCGATTAACCCTGCTATTAATCCAGTCACATCAGAACAGTTCGAGATCTGGGGATCAACGTATGAGATGGGAAGTCCTTACCGACACTCTATATCCTATCTGGATGCCGTTAAGTCTCCCAAGCTAAGTGGACGCGTAAGGGAAAAGTCGTGAAGCAGCGCTCCCGACCAGTTGAAGAAATCAGACTTACTTGCCTTGATAAGGATTGCCAAAACAACAAGCGAACCAAGTAAGAAATCAGCCCTAGGTCGCGTGTCAAACGGCTTTTTAAGGAGCTCTGGTTGTTGTTCGCTAGTGGATGTTATTGTCTGACACTCACGCGCGAGAGCTCTGACAATGGTCAATAGATACAGGAGATGCTCATAAGGTGTCTTGTCTTTCAAGAAGCCAAAGCAAAAAAGATACAAAGAAAGGAGATCGGAAAATGGATGAGAGAGTTGTGTTGTTTGTGTGTGAATTGGGGAGGGGAAGAGGAGAGGAAGGAAGATGAAGTGAATGTAGAGACGGCAGTCACTGAGTGAGGGCTTTCCTGTATCGGCAATGAGGCTGCCCTAAGAGGGACAATGGAGAGCGCCATTATGTCTTCCCAATTTACTGCATTATATGTTCATAGAGCGCTCTTGGGCATACAAATGCTCTTATTATGTCCATTGTCTCATGGTTTGTTTTCAAGAGCGTTCTTTTCTTTTTTAAAGACCCCTTCACTGCTGACTGTAAAGAAGACGGTTTCAAGACAATGAATGAGATACAAGATTAGCATGCAAAAAACACCAGATACCTACCTCCAAAGGCTGCTTTGATGTGTATCCATCTTCCGACTTTCCATAGATGTCCTGCATTAGGGCTAACTGGTACGGATAACTCTTAAAGTACATGCTGTGCCACGGGAATAGTATGATTTGCTCTACTCTGCATAATGGTACAGTATTTTTTAAGGTCAATATATTGAAATACGAGAGTCTTGAGCTGGATTAATATCACTTGTACAAGTACGGAGTATATATTGTTGCGCGCACCCAGTGGGTACCTGCAACTAGCGTATTAGTGCTGGGATATTGAAGTATCCATGTACATTGGCTCAGAGCGTTTAATTGGAAAAATATACGAAGAGTCCCATATCATAAAATGACATACACCATCCCTGGTATTCATAATCTACCTCCGAGTCAGGCCGACAGCGGCGGGAACGTCCTCACAAAACTGCAGACAGGATGTTAGCAAGCCCACACACAACTTCTCAACCACCAATAGCCAAAAAGCATTCAACAGGACGACATACTGAGCAGGACACTCATAGCCAGATGGGTTCTTATTCAAATACAGTTGGTGGTACTCTTCAGCATCCCACCACTGGCCAGCCTCAATGATCTGCGTAGAAACTGGCTTCTTGTACCATTCCTTGCTGACCTTATCTGTGATATCGCGGGCGATCTTGTTCTGCTCTTCGCCGTGCGTGAAAATGGCGCTGCGGTACTGGGTGCCAATATCCGGTCCCTGTCGGTCCTTGGTTGTGGGGTCGTGCATGCGGTAGAAAAATTCGAGGAGTTGACGGTAGGTGACGAGAGCCGGGTCGAAGGTTACCTGGAGAGCTTCGGCGTCTGTATAACAGAGTCAGCGCCCATGACAAATTTTTTTATTTAGTGATCTGTCAATTTATCATCGCAAATGGTGGTTTGTCCACTCGCAGGGGGAAGGTTAGGTAGGTATAGGAGAGTATATATGCACGTACGGCCAGTCGTCCCGCTACACACGCTCCGATATGACGGCGATGAAGTCTGTCCACCACAGTACCCAACTTTGGCATCCAAAAGACCCTTGCCATTCCCGAATTCCTTGCGATACAGGTGCTCCACGCCCCAGAAGCACCCCGCGGCCACTGTTGCTTTCTCGCCCATGGCGTTATTCGTATTGCGTGCGGTCGACTCGGACGACAGAGAAAAGAACGGGAAACTAGTTGAGAAAGGGCGGGAAAATCTTGAGAACAAAGTCGAACTAAACGCAGATGCGGCGGAGGTCATGAGGTCGTTTTGTGTATACCTGTCACGTACTGATCTATGAGGTTTGTTATTATGGCGGGCAGAAATGTACGAGTAAGGTGCTTACTACGAGTAGATTTGGAGAGCGGAGGCGATCGGTACGTCATGTTCCGCAACGCCAATTGGTTGGGATGCTAATTATTACATAATCCTGTGAGAGTCACGTGCCTCGCGTTATCCGGGGATGATGGTACTCTGTATAGGAATAAGAACAAGAACGGATTGTGATTTCCATGATGCAGACCATATCCAAACCCAAGATACCAGCCCAGAAAAAAGGGGCACGTTGATTATTGTGCATGCCTTAGGAGTGATATGCTATGCAAAGAAAAAAGGAAAACAAAGGAACATTGACAGCGAAAGAGAATACATGGACACTCACACACAAGACGAAAAAAGAGACAAAAGAAGAGAAGAAATAAACAGAGCTCAAGCAACAGACCAGAGACACTGGATCGTATGACTCGCATAAGTATGCCATATCGCAATTTGAAAAAGGACCCTCGAAACAAGTGGTATCTGTCATCCGGAACACCCTTTCCCACGCACCCATATAAACAATAGCAGAAGGAAACAACAAAGGAAATTATCTACCAGTAAGCCCCTCCAGTCGGCTGGAAATTTTCCGAGGGCCGTTCGGTGCTCGAAGCTGCCATAGTACTGAGTCTGATGGCATCCCTGCTGCTAAGGCTGATATCCCTGGGTCGGAGGTCACCCCCAAGCGTGGTACGTCTCTGTCCCGTGTTTTTCATGACTGGGATGGTCCGAGGACTCAAAACCCGAGGCTTTGCCTCCGGCTCCTTGTCACTCTTCACCATTCGTCTAGCCTGAGAGGCAGTAAACATGGTGTTCTCGGAGGGTGAACCGCCATACGATGCAGAGGTTGGGCTTCGTCGGCGATGGACGCGAAGGGCGTTAGTAGAGGCTCCCGGACCAAACTGGCCGCCACTGGAGATGCGTCTCATTGCAGAATTAATCTTGATGGCATCATCCTTATTTGCCTTCCAGGTATCATTGCTATCCGACACTGGGCTGCTAGAGTAGCCTCCGCTAGATGTTCGAACTGGCATACGGGATGGACGCTCAGTGGGAGGACGATTCAAGAAGCTGCTATTCTCGATGTCCCGCAGGGGAGATTTTTCGCTGTCAGACAGGGGAAGACTGGTAGAAGGAGGAGCCGCAATCGGGGAGCTGCTGTTCTTTTTTGACAGGAACCCAGCTTTAAATCGGTTGTTCTTGGGGACATTCAACGTCGGCTCGGGAGGTGGTGGAAGTGGAGAAGACCCCAAGGAGGGACTGGCGTTCCTAGTGGGGACAGGAATAGCACGAGGGATAGGAGATGCCCGTGGCTTGGGGAGGTCAATACCCGGACTTTCCTCTCGGACAACTGGGGCCTCTTGGCGTTGGGGTGTCCGTTGGAATTCGGCCAGAGACCCATCCTGCTCATCATCCTTCCATCGGACACTTCGCTTGGGTACTCTAGCCTGCTTTTTAGGCGAGAAGCTAACACTCTTCCTTCCCATATTCATCTTACGACGGCGAGGAGATGTCTTCGTCGGTGAGGTCACGGTCGTTGGTGCGAATGAGATAGGTGCATTCAGGACCTTTCCAGTAGGCAGGTTGACAAGGCTAACCCTCTTTTTTTGCTTGGGAGAGCTAGCCTTTGCGGGACTTGGCGGCAGAAATGAAGGTAAGCTGCCGTCTGGTTTGACGACATTGGAAGCCACATTGGAAGAAGAGTCCAACATCTTCATGAGAATCTTCTTTCCCTCTTCAATCGCCTCTGCCTCACTCAGCTGCATGATACTTTCAATTGAAGTGATAGTTTCGAATTGGGCTTGAAGAAGCTGTTGCACTGTTGCTGCATCTCCGGCCTTGTCGTGCTCTGCCATGGCGGCCAACGCTTCCCGTTCCATAGTCGATTTGAGGAGTTCAGCTTCACGGTTGAGGTTGGAAATGTCACTGTTGTCACAAAAATCGAAGTCCTGAAGCTGGCGGATAGCGTTCTCAACAGCGGAGTTAATACCTCGCTCCCATGTGCTCTTGGCCAACCGCTGATGGTAGTGCTGTCGACTACCTTCCAGCTCCAGCAGTATTCCCTGCGCCGTCTTGCGGATAGCTTGGAGGTTAGACAACGGCCCATCGCCCTCGCAGTTTGCACACACATTATCAAAAGCAGCAATCCAGGAGGACAGCAAACCGATCCGGCGGCTGATCTGCCTCAACTTGACCATGCTGTTGGTCCTTTCCTGTCTCTCCGGCAGCGAGTGCTCGTAGGCATTGCGAATGCGAGACACGCTCTCCCGAACGACTCCGTCTTTCTTTTCGGATTGCTTCTTGAACTTGGCAAAAGCGACTTTCTCATAATCCTTTTGCTGGTTCTTGAGCTCGTTAATCAAAGCCATCTGCTCATCGATTTTCACCAAGAAATCCTTGACATGGCGGTTGACATTAAACACGTTTCTCGTAACTTTGGTTTGAATGTTCTTTGCTCGATTCGCATACCGCAAGGTGTTTTGCGTTTCATCGAAATGTGTACTGGAGGGACTAACGCAAACGATCATCACTGTCTTGCAGTTACCGCCCAGAGAGAATTTGAGCAATCGGGTCAGTTTCGAATTGCGATATGGAACGTGGTTCCGTTTGCGAGGATCGCAGAGTGCGTTGATGCAGCTGCCCAGTGCGAGCAACGATTTGTTGATGTTGGCACCCTCCAACAGCCTTTCCCCTCTGTTCTTGGTCGCACTCGCGCGTTCGCTACCCGCCAGGTCGATTATGCTGAAGGTTGCCATTGTATGTGGCTCGTGAACGTCGGCATTGCGGTCTTTCTGGGCGACATTGATTTGCAGGACGGCGTGGGACCGCGAGGAGGTAGCATTTGCCTCTGTTGGGGACATCGTACGGCACTCATTACCCTTCATGATCATATCCATCACCTGCTGCACATTCTGCGGACGGTGACTAGACAATCCAGCTACCGATACAGATTTGTTTGTATCCTCCCGTAACATCAACCCGGCTTTGCTTCCCCCGGGGACCAGCAGATCGCGGATTGTCTCGTTGTAAATTTCAAGATACGAAAGCGTCACTTCGGTGGCCTTCTCCTCCGACCTCTCTTCGATGCGCTCGAATAGCTCCTGCATAGTGAGGAAGATAATACCTGGCTGTTGGGCCGATCCAGTAATGGTGTGGGTCTTTCCACATCCCGTTGCTCCGTAAGCAAAGACCGTGGCATTGTATCCGTCCAGGACGCTGTCGAGAAGGCTTCGGGTGGTTGACTCGTACACCTCTCCCTGCAAGGCATTCTGGTCGAAAATCCGGTCGAACGCGAACGTCTGGTCCTTAACACGAGGCTTTCCGGTGGGGACGACACTCCTTGAAAACTTCTGTACGGGATTGTCCTCCGGGGGGTCGAACACCCTTCAACGAAATTGATCGTTAGCCACCACCCTAGGGCCACCGTAAAAGGACACGAGAACATCGTTTCACTCACAGACATCGGTTATCGAGGACCTTGACGATTGATCGGATTCCCTTCTGCTGGAGCTTCGGCGTGGGTGCTCCTGCCAGCGACCCATCACCGAGAAAGAGAGGCCCGTCCTCACATTTCGAGATCTGAGCAGCCTCTCGAATGGTGAACGGTCTCACTCGAACCGCGACTGAGATAGACGATGAGTCGCTCGATGTAGCAGCCATACTGTGTGATGCGTGATGTGTAATGGAAGAATTGGTCAAGAAAAGAATGCAACCCAACTCGCGTCCTCCCCACAAGAATCAATATAAACCCACGGTCTCCAAGCAAGAATCGAGACGCGGGGAGGAAAGGAGCGTAGATAGAGATCGTAGTTGGTGTCAACTACTCAGCGTCGTCTACTCTCTCCCCTTCTCTCTCGCCGTGGAGCCGAAATAACAAAAAGAACGAAACGTCACACTTCTCCCAGGTGTGAATCGGACGAGATAAGAAGTCGACAGTGGGGGAGATGTAAGCGATATGCTGTAGATAGTTAGTAGTATGTCGTAGTGTATTTATCCGAACTGACGAAGCCAGGCGAGGAATGTTGGGAGTGGAGGTTTAAAAACGTCTATACCGGGATTGACTCCTGCTGAGGCTCATTTGTTGACGCTTCGGTGTTGTTGCTCCGAGCAACGATCAGGCGTGGAGATAACAGTAAATTCGCGTGTGCCGTACTACTTAACACTTTTCTGTGTTCCGTATATTGGAGGATATGTTTAATGTCACTATATATTTGCTTATCAGCACGCACCTAGTGGGACATGTGCCAGATCTTTGGGCATCAGAACGGAGGATTCGACTGTGGACGGCCGAATGATATACGGATCTGACCTTCACACGGCGAAGAGTAAGGCCACAATGTTGATTCGTATGGATGATCTCTACGCAATGGTCTGGCAGCAATAATAATGATAGCGATTCCTATTCAAACGCCGTATTCGAATCATACCGCAGAATACGCATGTTAATGTCAGTGTGCAGGGGACAAGTGCAAGGGCTATCAGAGTGTCTTCGGAAGAGAAAAGCAGCGCTGATACATGAATATGCACGTGCTGTATTCATCGTCTCGGATGGACGCCAAGGATAGATGTGGTGTCAAGCACATGAATGGGTTTCCGTGCATCTATCAACTATACACTCGCTCTTTTGTCAAGACTAATACCATACGTAAAGGAAACCATTAAACGCCCGTTTGAACGCCACGCCATGCTTGGGTAGAAAGCCATAAGCCTCTCATAGGAGACAGCCTGCTCACTACTCCATCTCTTCTTCATCGTCAAACTTCGGAACGACGACATCCCATCCAGGATCCTCAAGATCCTGATCGATATCGAGCTCTTCTCCATCCTTCTTCGCAGCCTCCTCGCCGTGCTTCTGGAACCTAAAGGCAACCGATTGCCCATTTCGCAGACCAGCACTCTGTAAATTCGTCGAGCCACTAGACTTCTTTCCAGCATTCCTTCTAGGGGTCTCGGCATCTGTGAATTCGGGTGTTTCGGCCTTCAGTGGAGTCCATCCTTTCTCCAGATCATTCCTATCCACTGCGACTCCAAATTCAATGCTTGACACATCTTCTGGGAGCCGGTCCCCGTTGATTTCCGTTACACCACGGGATTGAAGTGCTTGTAATAATGCGGTCTTAGTGTTGGTAATGGTTTCTTGGGGTTGGAGCATCAGAACCACTGTGGTTTTGTGCTTTTTGAATAAAAGCGTCCAGCTTAGAGGGTCCGGTTTCGACTGTTCTCGAATCATCTTATGATAAGTGACCTAAATCGTAGCCTTCAATTAAGAAGGAGGGAAATAGACAGGTAGACACTCACCATATTGTAGACAGGAACCCAAGCTTCTTATCAACTTCTTGTAGGGGGGGGAGAGAACTGACGTGGGCGAAGGCCGGAGAATTTCTTTTCGGAGTTCGACCTCCGCGCGGTTTATCCATCTCAACTTCCGAACCACATGTCTGCCTATCACTGACATCCCCCATTTACGAAACGACGACATTATCACACAAGACCTCCTGGGCATAGTCGCTTAATTTAAACGAGGCATCATCGCCGTGAAACATGGACTCACAACCACCGTCGGCCCGCGCCCGCAAGATTCAGCGCTGTTGAAAATCATCCATTGGCACAAACTTTTCGACTCAGACACCCCTCCCCGGCTCGGGATGGAGGTGAGGAAACGACTTCCCTATACCACCCTCGCTGCCTTTTCAGTCGGGATGGCCATGGGCTCGTCTTACGGTAGCAAGAACGCAGCATACCGGTTCCGTGCAGAGAACGCCCATCGCTTCCCCACGACCTCCTCGGCCTGGTTCCAATACCACAAGAGCAAAAACTACACAGCAATTGTTGGCGGGGTCAAAGAAGGGATGAAAATGGGATTCAAATTGGGTGCTGGGGCTCTTACGTTTTGCCTGTTTGAAGAGACGGTGGATTATGCCCGACATGATCAGAGGGATTTCTTGTCTACAGTTACGGCAGGGTTATCATTTTCGGGGATCTACAGCTTACTTGGTATGGCCTCTTGTCTGTCTTTCTAGTGTTTATTGCGATGATGGTGATGTGTGGGAATTGACATTGCCTGGTTTTTTCAGCTCGACATGATGTTTTCACGGCCGCTCGCACGACGAAGCTTGGGTTGAAACTGAGTCTCGCTTACGGGTTGACGCAGGATGCACTGGAATCCATCAAGGGCAATCGACCTGTTTATGTTGACTTTTTGCTCGGAAATCGCCGATCAAGTGACACACGAAACAAAGATCCCATTTGAACGGATATTGAACTATCTCCATTCATTGAGCCAGCCGTGGTCCGCTATACGTATCCTCCCTCCTCTTGAACCCGGTTTGATTATAAACGACACAGCGGGGAACTTCGCAGGATGCCTCTAGACAAGACGGGGCGGACGAGGGAAACGCAACACAATAAAAGCAAAAAGTCAAAAAGATTTATGACAAGGGTGGGATTCGAACCCACGCCCCTTGCGAGACACGGAAATTTGGGGATCAGTTAACCTGAACCGTGCGCCTTAGACCACTCGGCCACCTTGCCCTATCTATGATGTCGAGTTTCAAATTTTTGAAGC
The DNA here is from genome assembly GCA_003004485.1 of Aspergillaceae sp. MA 6039. Lineage (NCBI taxonomy): Eukaryota > Fungi > Ascomycota > Eurotiomycetes > Eurotiales > Aspergillaceae > Aspergillaceae sp. MA 6039. The sequence goes on along the minus strand of PQMF01000015.1, from coordinate 29,247 downwards.
TGTCTGAATACAACAGAGCCTAACTTTGGGCTCGTATGATTGGTAAATTAGCGACCGCCCAAATTTTCTGCCAAACACTTTGCATGCAGCTATACGGAGTATACTCGTATAAATACCACATGATGCAAGCACTCCAAAAATAAATTGTTTAAAACCCCTACACCGGTTCCGCTACCTTCCTAAAGAGTGGACAAAAACGCAACTCCAGAGAATCTCAAGACAGAAAATAAAAAGATTGCTGACAAGGGTGGGATTCGAACCCACGCCCCTTGCGAGACACGGAAATTAGAGGATCAGGTAACCTGAACCGTGCGCCTTAGACCACTCGGCCACCTTGCCACTGTTGAGTTTAAAAATAGTCACGTTTGCATCCTCGAGGCTGAATAGAAAATGAACCTAGCGCGACGTATTCTTAATAAACCAGAGATAGAAAGCGGTATCAAAATAAAACTTCAATTCAATGCCAAATGACAGAAACGAGGCGCACTACTTTGTAGGAGAAAATAGAAACAAAAAAATTCTGACAAGGGTGGGATTCGAACCCACGCCCCTTGCGAGACACGGAAATTAGTGGATCAGGTAACCTGAACCGTGCGCCTTAGACCACTCGGCCACCTTGCCATAAGTTATTAGAATGGATATTCTTAAATCATAGAAGACAGCGTTAGGCACGTTGTACTATTCCATACTCAATAGGAGGCGGAAATCATCACTCGCAACCTGCAAATCCATGGACATAGCCTCTCCAGGGTAATAGGTTGTTATCTAGTCCAAACTACCAACTAGTTAAAGGGATCCTTGGGTCATTGCAGGTTGCAACCCTGTGGCCTTCATAATTATTTGACCGACCGATTAGTAGTCATTCAACTAATACTTTGAGAAATATATTGTACAAAAGTACGACAAGTGGCAAGGCTGTGGCCGAAGTAGTATTTAACGGTTCCCAAATAGACAAAAAGGTCTTTGTTTTCTAGTACTTTCTTTTACCGCTCGGCCCTGCTGCTGGAAATATATATCCGCACCCTTAAGTTCTCGTTGCTCTCTATGTGCGCTTCTAAGAGAGTGCTCCATTAACAATAACATGGTTCGCCGTTCGCTGGCGGCCAAAAAAAGGCTGTCTGATGATGCCGTTTTGCGAGTCGTGCTAACCGTTTAGGGCTTCGATTACCTTGAAGCCGGCTTTTTTATCACTGAAAATGGACTTGTCAGATGTTCAATATCTTCGGCCCCGCTGGGGGACATTATCGGTGCTGTCCTTGTAAGCACATTTCTACTGATCTTACGACCTGAAGGTGGTAATTCCTCGCCAGGGACAACGCATATGTTTATGGTGCTGTGATGAGAGAGGGAGTACATAACAGTAAAAGACAGACCTTAGTTATTAGATGATTCCATAATGGTCACTGGAGATTAGTATAAGAACTTGTTATCTTCCCTTTCTTTTCCTTTTGTGCGTCAACTGTCTTCCCAACAACGCCACACTCACAAATATGAGAAAGAACCAGCGCTTATATGATGTGCATGATTGGTTCACTCCACCCCAAGACTAAGATCGAGGAGAGACAAAAATGGATATTGACAGATCAGTATAGGTTTGTTGCGATAGACAGGCTTTTCATGAGATGGACTCCTCGAACTTAATGGACCATTTACTTATTTATTTGTTTAATTCTTTGAGGGCTTTTTACACAACGTACGTACTACTTGAACGCCGTATGGGTTCGGTTCGAATGGATCATCATGTCTCATTTAGCGCTTAGGGAGCAATTAACGTATTACTGATCCTTGGAAATTGAGAGTAAATAACTACCAGATGAGAACCAATACGGAGCTTTGCTAGATGAAGCTATTCCATTTCACAGGGATCGAACAGCATGAAATATGCGTCGTCGCGAGAACGGGCCGGGCCGTTGGGTGCGTCGATCACAGGATGAAACTTCCAAGGATAGGATCACATCCCTGCGCGTAGAACTGCATCATTATCGGTCCCAGGTAGCTCCAATACATAATAGGAATAAAATGAAGCCGCTTAACGCAGGCCATTTTAATGAGACCAGTACGTACTTGATGAGAAAACACTCTTTTCAAGCTGCGACAGGTCCTGGACCTAAAATCGTCGATATTTCCCTCTTCTTCAACGTACGATTACTCATATACAGGATTCAAGAACATATTTGCTTGCTAATGGAGAAGTATATTGACTAAAATACAGTCACTAAACAAATCTTTGGAGATCGATAGCAGAGTTCACATGATGGTAAGGAACTTATGCGAATCCAGACGGGCAGAGATGATCTATATTCGAACAGACAAATTGCGCCAAGTTCTGCTGAATGCGCGGAGAAAGCTTAGAGAGGTAATGTGATGTGTCTACGGGGACAATAGCGACCATGACATTGATCTTCTTACCAGCGACTTCAATTTCTGTAAGTAGATCCTGTTATCGCCTGGAAATGAAGCAAACCATGCTGAGACTTTAAACAGTCTATCTTCAGCATTGGGGTATGAGATTGGGATGCCAAAGGAGTCAGCCACCTGATTCTCAATATTTGTGGCTCTATTTTGCGATTGGTATTCTGTTGACAATTGTTGTGTTATTGATTTGAATATCATGAGTCGGGCTCAGACAAAGAAGGCTTAAAGTGACAAGTCTGGAAAGAGGTGAAAAATGTTAGATTAACAACAATGGATAAAACTACTTTGAGGCAGTGTCTTCGCCGGAGAAGCACCTGCCACTAGATTCGACATCGGAGAATACAGCGCAAAACACATGCAAAGGCAAGACCTGCGGTCGATAAAAACACCACGCAAACAGTTTCAGCCTTTTTTGGATTTGAGGAGGTCCCTTGCTGGCTAACGAACAATATGGGGTTCATCTGTTATTGGAGATATTATTGCCTGAGATTCCAGCGTTAATTCTGAGTAAAGGATTACTTTACTGTGGCTCAGATGAACTGTGTACACCTACCATTCGGCAGTCAGAGACCGCGGTAGATTCGAACTAGTCTTTGATAATTGGTTGCAGGTGAACCGGGTCAAATTTTAGGTCGCGCGAGTCGAAGTGGCTTATTTTACAAGTTTTGAGGTCAGGGTGTGTCACCTCATGGAAGCTTATATGAGAGCTCAGATAAGGTCTGGTAGCTGGTGGTTGCAGATGAGCCGGGGTCGTTGCCTTAGTCGCACAAGTCAAAATTGCTTATTATTTGGCAGTGGCGTGTTTGAAGCGAATCTCATGAGCTAATGGAGGAGGTCGTGTGAGACAAACCCATAATTTCATCTGTAATTTGCTTCATTTTTACGCTAGTGTCGACAAGCACAATGCCTAACGAGACGGTCGTTGAGACCGCTAGCCTCCCAACCATTGTCGAAATAGAAGCGGCAATCAACGTCTTCAGCGTGCCTGACCCATTTTGAAGGGATTTGCCGTTGTTAGGTCTTCCTGTGAGAGAAGCATGGCTCTGTAAGTGGCTACTTGCAATGGGAGGCGAGAAAGCGAAAGAGTATGTGGCACCGACTTGATGCTTTCCAGTGCCCGCATACTACAATCCTTCCGCCAGATCCCAAAGCCACAGTCAAATGGATTAACCAAAACTCTTTCGCCGCACGTCCGTTGAGTCTCGATGCAGTTTCGTGGGCAGTTTTCGCCTTGTGAGCTCTACGCTCTGTGTTAGAAGATGGCACTTTAGCTGCTGGGGCTTTGTATAAGGGGAAGGGGATTGTCTCGCGAGACCATTGGCGATTCCGGAAAGAGTGTTTGATGGTAGCTCAAGAAGCGAAGCGAAGCGAACGATGAAAGCCATTGAGAGGGTTCGATGATTCAGTGCCCTAAGACTATGTACTCTGCATGTGGTGTAAAAAAAAATAATAACTAACCATTCCTGCTGTATTGTGTCTACCCTGGTCTATAATACATGCGTTGTCCCTCCAGTTCTTACCGACTAAACCTGCAGCAGCATATCTATATCCCTCGTACGCTGCATTATTGGTAGTATTATAACCACCGTCCTTTTATACCATTATTCCTCTTTTATTACCACAAGACTGACTTCCCTTTCATGGCCGTTATTGTTTGCCATTGACCGCTCTCCTTTGCAGACAGACCGGTGTTTTCGCAATCCCCACACAGCACAGCACTAGTAATTACTTACTTTTGACGTCCAAAGGCGTCCACCTCCTTGGCAGCCATGATCTGTCCCACTTAACTTGCTATTGCTATTTCTCTATTACTTACCAAATCCAGAGCAAGCCATTCCTTTTCTTGACCCTTTCTCTTCTCCTGAACACGGCCTTGATTCGGTGGCCTGGGAGCTTGGACGTGGGTGAATATTCCTTCCCCGCGCCCGCTGTCAACATCAACCAGCAGCTAACAGCAATCCGCCTACGGAGTATTACATACAGTCAATCCTCTGCATGCATCCGAATCTTCTCTGCATCTTTTCACCTCCGTCTTTTGTCGCAGCCTTTCCCCCTCCCAGGAATACCCTCTAATGAGGTTTGGCTGACATTCCCCGGGGTGTTGCGTTCTCTTGACTTTCTCTGTCTCGTCGACGTCATCGGTTCATTGCCCGTTTCGCCGCAAGACAACCTACCTTGTACAGGAACGAACCTCCTACATATGCGGTCTGGTGGAGAAAACGAATGCAAACTCCCATTTTACCTGACTCACCTATCCCTCCTACAATAGCTCCTTTCTTCCCTAACCTGACCGGCCAAAGCCGCATTTATTCAACCCACCATGCGCCGCCATGGCAAGACCAGCGGAGTGACCAAGGCCGTCACACCCATCCCCGAAACCGTCTCGCTGATACACTCTTTCGATTCCGTCACGAACCCCAATCGTCCAGTGCGCCCATCGCCGCTGGCCTCCTCTCATATTAGGGCGCTGCCGCTTGACCTTGTCGACCGTCTGCGTTCGTTCCCGCTCTTCCAATCCACCCCGGAATCGTTCTTGAGTGATATCGGACAGCACCTCCGCCCACAGCTCCACGCAGCCAATGATTACATATTGACACAAGGGGATGAAGCAAAAGCTATATACTGGCTGGTCAGAGGTGCTGTCTCGGTCACCTCCCGGGATGGCGAGAGTATCTACGCGGAACTGAAGCCGGGTGCTTTTTTCGGCGAGATCGGCGTGTTGATGGACAGACCGCGCACCGCGACCATAACCGCGCGAACCAGATGCTTGCTTGTGGTGTTGACCAAGGAAGATTTCAGGAAGATTCTCCCTCGCTTTCCGGAGGTCGAGTCTGCAATCCGAGACGAGGCGCAGGAACGGTTGGTGATACTTGAGAGAAAGAAAAAGGAAACATCTGCGCCGGCGATCGATATTTCGAATACCAGCCAGATTCGGCGTGGCTCGAAGCGATTGCGCGACAGTCCTTCTAAGGATACATTCTCCGCTGAGCAAGATGACGACCAATCCTTCAAGACGACCAACTATAAGAAGCGCAAGTCGCCCAGCCCCGTATTGAAAGAAAGGCCGTCCAGTGCACTAGAAAACGGGCTGGTAAATGTCCGCCTCCTGCTCAAAGAATTGCCATTATTTTCGGGGCTGCCAGCGGATATTCTCCACTTCCTAGGACTGAATGTTCAACCGCGAACGTATCCTCCTTTTACAGACATCATCCAGCAGGACTCCCAGGGACGAGAGATTTATTTTATTGTCCGTGGCGAAGTGGAGGTTCTTACCGAAAGGACAGAACCGTTGGACCCTTATCGCGGCCATTCAAATGCTATTCAGCATCCCGAGTTTGAAGTGAAGGCGCGTTTGAGACAAGGGCAGTATTTCGGGGAGGTTGTGAGTTTGTCGCTCGCACCGCGCAGAACAGCAACGGTCCGTTCAGTAACTTCCGTTGAATGTTTGATGATCAGCGGCGAGGTACTCTCCGAGTTCTGGGACAAATGCCCCAAAAACGTTCGCGAGCAAGTCGAGGGCACGGCCAAGGAGAGGCTGCAGGCAGCCTCAGATGGTGATGTTGTAATGACAGAGTCCCCCGGATGTGCAACTCCCGTGGAGGATTTGCCAAAAGACGAAAACTTCAAAACTGCCGCATCCCGGAGGCAATCGATGCCTATTTTGACCCTGACGGAAACGGAGCTTGATAGTCCCCATCGCCAATCAAATGGAGTGAATGATCAGACGGTGCTGAGGCCATCGGACCCAGATCCTTACATCAATGTGGGATTGGACAATGTCCGGCTTCGAAGTCGACGGGGGTCAGTCGCTCCGTTAACGCCAGAGGAAGTTACCGGGGAACAGCATCGACCTTCGCCCTCCCAATCTCGTCGTGCGAGCTCCTCGTTTACCCTTTCTGAGATTCCTGACGCCTTCAAGTCTCAGGCGACCACGCCACGCCAATCAGTCACTGACAATCGCTGTATTTTCCCTGACAATATACTGGTACATATTTTTCGACACCTTGAGCTTCATAATTTATTTCGCCTCCGAGCTGTATCTCTCCACTGGTCCGAGCTCCTGAGCAAATCTCCAGATCTGCTTCACGACCTTGATCTCAGCCTTTACAACCGAACGGTCACCGACGATGTTTGATCAAAACGATTTGCCCTTTCGTTGGAGAACGAGCACGCCACATTGATATTAGCAATTGCTTCCATATCACGGACGAAGGTTTCTCAAAATTGGTCAATACGTGCGGCTCGAATGTTGTCACGTGGAAAATGAAAAGCGTGTGGGATGTCACTGCACCTGCCATTCTCGACATGGCTAATCACGCGGTTGACTTGGAAGAAGTTGATATGAGCAATTGTCGCAAAGTTGGAGACACGCTTTTGGCTCGAATACTTGGCTGGGTGGCACCGGGACGACAAAAACCAATTGAAGAGCAAAGCAAGTCGGGCAAAGGGCCAGGGTTGAAGCCTACCATGTATACTGCCACGGGAACCGTATATGGTTGCCCCCGGTTGAAGCGATTAACACTGTCATATTGCAAGCACGTCACTGATCGCTCGATGCATCACATTGCTGCTCATGCTGCTTCTCGTATAGAGGAAATGGATCTGACGCGCTGTACTACTATAACAGACCACGGTTTCCAATTTTGGGGGAATTCCCAATTCTCGAGGCTGCGGAAGCTTTGCTTGGCTGATTGCACATATCTCACTGATAACGCCATTGTCTTCTTGACCAATGCGGCGAAGAATCTACAGGAACTGGACCTAGTATGCAATCCTTTCCTCTTCTCTTTTTTGACTTTAATTGGGTGTGAACATCGTCTGACTGCTATTAGTCATTTTGCTGTGCATTGTCGGACACAGCTACGGAGGTGCTGGCTCTTCAATGTTCACAGCTGACGTATCTCAATATGTCCTTCTGCGGCTCTGCGATATCCGATCCATCATTACGCAGCATTGGTCTTCATCTCTTGCACTTGAAACGTCTCTCGGTTCGTGGCTGTGTCAGAGTCACTAGCATTGGCGTCGAGGCGGTTGCGGACGGGTGTAATCAGCTCCAATCTTTCGATGTCAGTCAATGCAAGAATCTCAACCCGTGGTTTGAGAAGCGCGGGCCTCTCAAATACAAGGACCGGGTTAGCTTTGAGACAGTCGTGCAGAATGCGAAGTTTAGATAATGCCCGTTTCGTCAAAAAAGAGGTCTGCCCCCCTCCCCAGGATTAAGGACCTCCATTTTTACTATTTATTCCGCCAATTTTTTGCCACATCATTTGTAAATTTTCTCAATTGTCTGCTTCCTGGTGATTTCTATTTTCTCTACCACGGTGTCTTTGTTTTGACCTGCCTGCGTTGGATCCGCGAGGACCTGTATCATTCCATCATGCTTTGCTTCGAGTGGGAAAAATTTGCGCTGCTTTTTCCTTTCTCACTTCTTTCCTTTTTGCACTGGCGTGCCATGACTGACGAGTACTATTGGAAATTATGGGCCTACGTCCTGTTGAAACCTTGAGACGGCTGATCTCTCATGAATACTTACTACCTGTTTTCGTTTTCATTCTCTATTTTACTATCTTGGCTTTCTGGTTGACCAGCTTAAAGCTGGGTCTTTGCATTTCCAGGGCGACTGTCATGGTTTTCTTTTCTGATTTGGATACTTTCTGGTTAGGGCATAGGCATGGGAGGAGTTTGTCCAAAGGCAAGAGCATTACGACAGCACAGTCTGGTTAAAGGGGATTTGATTTCTTTTCTTATATTCTCTTGGTATGCTAGAAATAACTTTCTCCTTTTTTTACTCTTCCAGGGGTGATACCTCTGTATCCTACGAGGATGAGATCTTTGTCTTCATCCAAAAAAATTTTTCTTTTTCTTTTTGGAGCTTTCTTCTGTTTCTTGTGCTTTGTTCTTTCTGGCAAGAAAGCAACAAAGCCTCCAAATACAAAGCAAGGTAAGCCACAAAGCCTAGTTGGTCCTCAAAGAAAGCAATATCTACCGACCAATCTTTGATCTATCTAGATATCAAGTGTCAAAGAGCATTATCAGTTTAACAATCCCGTCCATTTATCATGTACCACAACGTCTCTACAAAGTACAGCAATTACAATGGCCTTCGGGCTTTGAAACGCGCCTCAATTGAAGCCAACCTTTTGCTCAGCACAATGACTTTCAACATGGGCTCCCATGTCAAAGCGACAAGCCATTGTTTTGTTCTCTTTGGGCAGAGGCCATTGTGTCTTCCGGATAGAGTGCAGGCTCGCAATGGGACCAGGGAGTAGGTCTGTGTCTCTATATAACAGGAGCTTGCCATCAGTCTTCCGCGGTTGTTCCTTTTGCCTTTGCGTTCACTTCCGGATAGTTTCACTTTTCAAATGTCAGTTCTACTTCGGTTAGTTCCAAATTCCTACAGTTACCCCGAATCCCCCAATAAAGAGGATTTAGCATTGTGAGTTTACAGAAATGTCTGGCAACAAGCGCAGATTCAGTGAAGTTGATGATAGTGACGACGATGGCCAGCCCCAGGACACGGATTCGGACCAGACTGGACCTGGTTCGAGCACGAACGACCAGCAGGACATGGAGCCTACAGTGGCAGGCTCTGCATTTGCCCAGCTAGGAACGTCTAATGGGGCGAGTAGCGGAGGCAACGATACTGCATCTGGCCCAGGTGACTATTCAGGCAACCCCAGAGGTATGATGGACCCGGCAAGTATGACTAACAATAATTCCTTGGAAGCACAAACAACAACGGATTCGTCGACTAAAAAGAGAAAACGCCGCCGGAAGGGTGAGCCTGAACCGGATCACACAGCAACAATCGTTGAAAAGGCGCAGAGGATGAAACGGGTTCCGCAAGCCTGTGATCGATGTCATGTGAGTTATTTCCTGCCCTATGGCCCCAAAGCACCGATTCCGGCTACTGACATATTGATAGGTACGCAGGTTTAAATGTGATACCGGACCAAATGGGTGTTACAAATGCCTCAACTCGGGGTATACATGTATCATGACAGACCGGATCACCAAACAGCCCAGAATTCGCGGAGGAGGGCCAGGGGTTGTGGTCAACTTCGATGAAGTGCAGCACGAGAATCAATATTTCAGGAAAAAGAATGGAGAGCTAAAGCAGAAGCTTGAGCAGCTACAAAACGAGAATAACAGCCTGCGCGGTCAGTTGCAGTATTATCAACACCTCACTTCGTCAATTGGAGCTGTATGTGACCCAGTACTATTGCCCTTGAAAGAAAAAAGCTGATCACCACTCCAGATTCCTCGTCCAAATTACGCACCGGTAAGCATCCCATATGGAGCATTTTCGAACCCCCAGGCTATGCAGCCACCAAACCCAGCCCCGTACAACGCCCAACCACTCGCATCTAACTATAAATCGAATAACAATGCGTTCTCGGGGAATATGTCAATCAAGAATATCTCCAATGTGTCTCATTTGCCTCGTGAAAATGCTGAGTCAAACGTACAGCCATGTCCTCAATGGGTTCAGCCCAATCCTTCCCAGACATTGCCTGTCACTTCTCAGAACACTTCAATGACCCAGGCTTACGATCCATATTTCTCTCAGGTGTTGCTGCCGCCAAACTCTTTTCAAGGGATGCCCGTCCAGGGTAACGTAGATGGTCAAGGTATGAGATATCATGGCGCACAGATGCACAATTTCCAGGTACCGGGTTCGCAGGTTCCGGGCTCTCAATACTTACCTATGTCCCAATCCTTAGGCAATAATTCCATGAACGCACAGAGGCAGAGCGTCTCGACCCAGGTACCACAGACTTCTGTCCCTCAAAAGCAAATTCGCAGATCCCAGAACTCACTCCCAAACACACTGAGCCAGAATAGCCAAGTCCCTCGAGATCAAAGACCACGGAATCAATCTCAGAACACAAGTCAGAACCAAGGTACGGGAGGTATCCCAAAACAGAATCTTCGCTATCATCATAACTTACCGAGTTTACCTCCTCAAAACCCAGATAATCAACCCCAGAACCCCGACGCACAGGGTCAAGGTATGGGACATGCCACAACACGAAGTCAGGAGTTTCATGCTCCAAGAGCCCGAGCTTACAATCCAGGCATACCAGACCAGAAGTCCCAATCTTACAATGTTCGGGACCGGCGCCTAGACATGAACCCCCACTTCCACCACCAGGACTTTCCGGATGCAGGATTAGTAGAGCAACACCGCGGTCTATTCCACAATTCACGGAACCAGGGTGCCACGGCTCACCAAAGCACAAAGGACTTTCAGAAGCAACAACAACAGCAGCAACAGCAGTCAAACCTCGAGGTCTCGAAAACACAATACCAAGAAATGAGCCCCCAGAATACGATACAGAACTACGACTCGGAACTACACGCGAGCCAGGATCTCATCCTCCCAGACACTGGCCCATCGCAGCTTCCAGATTTGTATGGTATAGGATACGATGATGGTACTGGTGTCGGCGATGCTAGCAACGACAACGACTATAGCAATATAAGGAATTCAGGCAATGGCACCAAGAGTGACTTGGGATGGTCACTCCCACCTCACAATGAAGGTGAATATGCGCTTACGGGAATATACATGCCCACGAAGGCTCAGGCTGAGGCCCAACATGTGGAAGATAACAAAGCAGATCAGAGCACTTTTGCCAGCTTAGCCATGACCACTCAGCCCCAGGAAGCGACAACAGCAGGAGCGACGCCAGAGGACCAAAAACAAAATATATTTGATATCAGCACTGAAGCACACGACGCCTTAATGGGTTTCGGAAGCGATAATAAGCTGGGCACTAGCAACTTCGACGGCGGCCATAGCCCAGATATTACTGACCCTGAAATCCTGAGCCTTCTGGCAATGAGCGCGACAGAGGGACGCACAAATAATGCGCAGAGCCACAACGGCAATGAGGACAACTGTAATAGCCAAGTCCAAGGAAAAGCGCAAATAGAGGAGGAGCAAGAGCAAGACCAAAATCAGGACCAAGGTAACCCCCCTTTTGGCTTTTACTCTGCGGTCGATTGGTATGGCGATTCTGAAGATGGGTTGTTTTGATTTGCACCTCTTTCCTTTTTCGTTCCGTTTTTTATATACCCTGTCAGAACACATGTGCCTTATATCTGACCCGTCAGTGCTCATACTCACGCAAATTCTCAACAGCTCAGGAGCAAAAAGCCGAACTGGCAGTTAAAAGTGAAGAGGATGAGGGATCCACGGGTGCTAAGGCGAAGCCGCCCAAGGAGCAGGTCAGCCACACCATCCCTTCACAAAACTTGAGGCACCTGTCCCTGCCATGCACCTTGCCTCTGGCAAGTTGCAGATAACATGTCTGGCTATCCAAAATGTTAGTTTAGTCTCGCCATAATGCCCAACAAGAGATGCTCATTCTAGCGAGATAAAGATATTGCCATCTTCTCTTATTTTTTTGTAACTGCTAAGCACATAACCATAGTCCAGCGGCCATCGGTACTAGGAAAGCTTGTCTGCGTCGACCTCGATCCCAGGTAGCAGATTATTGTCCAAGCCCTCAACTGAGTGAATGGACCAGTAATCCTGTAAACAGTTTCTTTAGAGCCACTAATTGGGGCCCGTGATACTTTGTGTGGCCCAACTCATCTTTGAACTAAATGTATATTTCAACAGAGAAAAAAGGACTGAGGGGTCCAAAACCCTATAAAACCTGTCCGATACCCTGATAGACGAACAAAAATAAACTTGCTCCAATGCTTTAACTCCAGGGCTGGAATGCAAGAAACAAAGAAAAAAAAAGAAAAGAAAAGAAACTCGGACTTATACCCAGTCCTATTTATAACAGCAGCAAATGCCCTTAGTCTCACACCATTCTCTTAGGAATCCCGTACCAACCTCTCGATCTTCCGCAACGAGCCCCAATCCCTCCGTATTCAACCATGTCGCGAAATCCTCAAGTACAATGGGGTCGTACATAAGGATCTTCTCCTGCCATCTTAGACGCTTGGAGAAGCCGTCAACAGAGGCGAAGGCAGGCATAGCGGGTTGCGCTCGCACAGCCTTAGTGATTTGCATAGCCATCTCGGGTAAAATGCCATTGTCATCATTATCCTCTTCTTCATCGCAGGAGTCCAAGATTACTGTAGTTGTTGCGGGTCTGGTCCGTGGCTTATTATTAAAGGCTGTGCGGCTGGAAGGTGTCATTGACGAGATTGGTAGCGATTGATTTCTGGTTTGTTTCATATGACTTTCGGGATCGTATCGGGATTGCAATCGACTAGGGGAAGGTAAGGTTTCGTCCTCAGAGTCTTCGATTTCTTCAACGTCTGCAAGTAAAAACTTTTGTTGGGGCGCTGTTTTTGCCTCTTGCGAGATAAGGCTTAATGCTGCTGTTTTTCGTGACGAGCTGGATGGTGGACTAGGAGAACCCTGACGTCGAGGACGTGGTGGGTTAGTTTGCGTATTTGCTAAATTCGCTGCCTGTTGGGACTTGTTCTTGGGTTTTGAACTTGGTTCGTGATTAGATGAATCAGTGCTGCCGTCCGTCCCTGTCTCGGTAGAGTTCGACTCGGAACTCTTTTGCTTGTTATCGCTATTGGATTTTGCATTCACGCCGTGCTTGGAGTTCCAGCACTTTTGCAGCAAGTCGATCATTTTTTGGCGGCCCTTGACTGGTTTGAAGCCATATGTGGCAATTTGCTTGGATAATTCCGCATCAGTGAGCCCACTATACTGCGGCATCTTCTGGCGCTTTTCTGCTGCCAAAGGAGAGGCCTCTTGTTGTTTGCCCCCATCATTATTGATACGATGGGATACTTGCTTTTTTGAGTTGTCTTTTGGTTTTGAGATCTTCTCTTCAAATTCACTATGTGACCGCAGGCCGATGGTTGCTGAGTTTTCCGGCTCTTTTCCATTAATAACCCTGGGTTCGCGATCTTTCCTAGGAGATATTTGGGATATATCGCACTCGTCAACCAAATCCAAAACCTCTGCTTGAGTTAGAGCCCCATCCAGATTTCTGGAAGCCTCGGACCATAAATCCCTTGGGGCTTTGAAACGTGACATAGTGGACCCAGACGATGTTCCTCTACCAAGTTTCCTTGGCTCCACGCAGCTCTCTGATGCATTGATTGCTGTTTGCATATCGCTCAATGTCGTAGGCGAATCTTCACGCTCCAACTGACTACAAGTGCCAAACATGAGGTCCTGGTCCTCAAGAGATTTGACCGCAGCCTCAGGGGAAAGAACGATAAACTCGGGCGCTTGCGACTTTGGTTTTGCTTTTGATTTTCGCTTGCCGATAGAGCTTTTATTGATTGTGCCGCCTTGCACATCCGTGGAATCTTCTGTATAGTCAGGTGCATATCGTGCGGTCACACGAGCTGTAAGTGTTGTAGCCTTCTTGGGTTGTTTCTTAGGTTTCTTCCCGAATGTCGGTTCCAGACTCCCCTCAGAAGGAGCTTTGTCCTTCTCATCTAATTCGCCAGGGCTGGCATTGGATGGAACTCTTGAGTCCATAAGCTGCAGGGATGTCAGCACCAAGCAAAACTAATACAGGTGAGTGCCCAAAATACTGTACCTCTATTCTCCTCCGCTTCGTCAGGCCATCTCCCCCATCAACTGTTTGCGAGTTGGTTTGAGAACCCATAGTCCCAGTAAAGCCATACCCGGATAGGAAGTTGCTGAAGTCGCGTGCTGGGATTGATTTCGGGCTTTCTCTTGTGCTGCCAGTGTCCTTTGGCGGCGTCCAACAGAGCCGTCGCTTGGTGGCCTCCTCTAGCTGTAAACTGTTGGACCCCCAATCATCCAACTCTTTTGTTGTACCCCTTTGCGATACAGGTTGCAAGGATGATGACTTCAAGGCTTTGGCGTCGGGATTCGTCTGCACATTCTTCGCTTTCACGACCCGTCCCGTCAGGGTGTGATTCTTATTTCCGCCACGCTTGTTCTCGGTGCCCTTGCATTTTGTTCTTGTCTTGGTACCCTTATTCTGTGCGTTGTCTCTCGACCCGAGAGCAGTCGGTCCTGAATCCCCTGGGATCGTCTGTGATCCGTTCACCGCTTTCTTCCTTCCTCTTCTTGGTTTTCCCTCTACCACATTCCCATCTAATCTCGATTCATACGTCACTTGTTTACCAGTTGCCTTCTTTTTTGCCCCCTTCTCTGTGACTTGCTGCGGTTCATTCGTCGGACTTTGGATACTCCGGAATAGCTCTGACGGCGACGCAAGCGGAGGAGGCGATGCTGGACCTGGCGATAGTCCAAAGAGGCGCGCAGCGTTATATGGAATTTGCTGTGATGTGCGAGAGGGTTCACGGTCTGGTGTGGAAGACAGAACGACGACGTCGGTGGCGGCGGTCATGGCGACGATAAAAGCCGTGAGAGTGCAACCAAGGTATTCAACCAGGCCAAACCATATCGACTACGGCAGCGATGCCTTCACCAAGCTCCTTAGTTGTAGGTAACTGTCGGGCGTTTGCAGGGTCAAAGTGAAAGTCATCGGAAGAGAGTCTGCGGTTTTGGTCTTGGCAAAGTTGTATGATTACCGCTTTAGGAAGTCGTTTTTGGGTAGGCAGGGCAACCATAGACATTCATTGTCCTTGAAGGGCAACATTTTTTATTACAAGCTAATAATGCACTTGGTTCTTTTTCTTCTAAATAATTTCGCATATTACGTTATTATTTTTTGGACCGACAACCCGCCATGTGTCCCAAGTAGTGCGCTTCAATTATCCAAGCAGCCGAAGGAAGGTGATACAGACTTGAGTTCGAATAGCGATCAGCCTCCATAATGAGTGTCAGGGACGCACCACACAGCATGGGCTATCCCGAGATGTCGTGCTACATCTGTCAGTCGACCATTGAATGTCCTCTGGCAAGGAGATACGAGGTCAACACCTGGGTTCGTTCATCCCGGTAAACAAGAAGCGTTGTCATTAAGGTTTCTTTGCTGTGCTTCGTATATCGCGAATCGATAAACCTTAAATGAAGTATCTCGCTAGTTGTAGCACTGCAGTCAAGACCAAAGGTTTTAGATTCATGATGCTCCTCGTAATGCCATGGCTCCAAGAACAGCAGTTTCCAAGTGTCGTCGCTCCGGGTCGTGTATGCCACCTTCTTGATTTGAGTATTTTGCTGGTGCAGGAGTCAAGGCACCCAGTTTATAAGCCTTCTTGATCTTCGCAACGTCCGCAATTGAATACAAAGTCTCGTCGTTAAAGGGCACAGCAAAACCTTCGACATGATGACCAAGATGGGCCGCTACCGACTCGTGTGTAACATCAAGGGAAACGGACACTTTCACTACCAGCAGGTCCTTGGTTGAATCCGTAATACCAAATTTCCGGAAAGAATCAGCAATCTGGGCGTGGTTTAGTGTATGCCGGAGACAAGAGCTTTTAAGGCCGAACGCACGTTGTTTGCAGGGCTCAGAGAGAAGACTATCTCCGAGTGGACATTCCGTGACTTCAGACGCTCATTTAAATAGTCGTTTACCGCTCGAAAGACCGCAGAGAGAGCATGGGTTCTAGAAAGGATCTGTAGCTCGGTGTTAGAGTGGCCATAGCCTTGGGATTCTGTCTTACCATGCTCGCATCGATGAGTGCATATTCAAAGTCGGCATTGCCCGCGAGAAGCTGTTGCCGAAGGAAAGCAGCATTCTGCACGTTTCGATACAATGCAGTATGAATGAATAAGGTTGGTGGAAGATGAGGGAGGTTTATAGTCTCTACTGCCGCGGACATAATGAGCCGGAGTGTGTATTTGCGTGACGATTTCCAAATGCAATTATCACTCGCCGATGGCAGACTCAATGATATGCTTAGTTTACTCCGTAGACTGGCTCTTCAAACAATCAGGCAACAACAGAAATATCACTTGCCGTGTCTAGCTTTTAGACTTGCGATGATTCTGCTCGCTCTCCGTTATTCTCCCTGCCAACATCATACGCATTAGTCATCCACGGGCACCACGTGACTTCGCTTCTCGAACGTTCGGACGCCCGTAGCGGACATAAGCGGAAGCGCTGATGTCACCGCCGCTGCTTCAAATACGGCTTGATTCCTCTGACAACTCACAGCAGCATCAACACATCGAGTGATCGATACTGCAATCAGTCATGGCGTTTTTACTCAGACGCCCGTTCGCCGTTACATCGGCACTGGGCCAAATGCCCAAGGCTGCAAATACAGCTCGATTTATCCACCATTCTCCGTTTAAGCCCCAATCGTCGAAGCCCCTCAGCGGCTCTATTTCGTCGTCTGTTTTTGCGCGATCCCGACAGACCTTTCAGAATGCTTTCAAGCGGACCTACATGCAGCCTGCATATGGTGCCTCGCAAGGCAACATGGCACAACGACTTCTATACGGTGCCGCCATCGTGGGTGGTACTATTATGGCAACAAACTTGGTCTTCAACCGTGAAACTCGTGAGGATGGCGCTATGCCGGCTTTTGAACGAAGCTATTTGAACGAAACATTTATGCACACTGGTCTTGGTGTTGGTATTATCGGTATTGCTGCTCGGGCTCTGCACATGAACGGATGGTCGTACCGTCTGATGGCCGCGAATCCTTGGGCTGTTGTTGGTCTGGGTCTTGTCGCCAGCATGGGTACGATGTTTGGTACTTTCTACACGCCTCCTGAAAAGTAAGTGCTTTCCTCTCAACAAATCAGTGGACATTGCTAATCGTTACTTAGCTACGTTATGAAGTACGGTCTCTGGACTGGTTTCAACCTCACCCAGGCTGCACTCCTCTCCCCTCTAATGTTCATGCACCCCGCCCTCCTTGCACGTGCTGGTCTCTACACTGTTGGCCTGATGGGTTCGATCGCTTTCGTTGGAGCGACTGCCAAGCAGGAGAAGTACCTATACCTAGGTGGCCCTCTGCTTGCTGGTGTGACTATTGTTGCCCTGTCCGGCTTTGCGCCTCTCGTCCTTCCCGCTACCGCCACCCGTACCCTTATGTGGTCTGAGAAGATCTGGCTGTACGGTGGTCTCGCGGTCTTCGGTGGTTTCACTCTATACGACGTCCAGAAGGTCCTGGCGCATGCTCGCATGTCCGAGAGGGGTCTGATGAAGAGGGACGTTGTCAACGAGAGTGTCAGCCTTGAGTTGGACTTCATCAACATCTTCGTTCGCATGGTCCAGATACTTGGCATGCAGCGCCAGAACCGGAAGTAAACAGGCTACTCGAGTATGTCCACATAGAGGCCTCCGTCAAATGAGAGTCTCATCTATGGATCAAATGGATCAAAGGATTCCAGGCTGATTTTTTATTGGGAGGGTAATGGGATTACTTGTATTATTTATGTTCTATTTATGTCTTCTATTTGTGTCTTGTATGTGTAATATTTTTTTTTGAGCCAATCTTTCTCTCGCTGGCAACAGAACGCCCAAAATTTCTGCGTTAGACTTGCTTTAATATTGAAAGAATCTCCACTCCAACATAAAAAGCCTTTCTACATTCCTACAAGCAGGTAGCCTGAAATTGCCTATGCTCTTAGCCCTATTTACCCAAGGGGGTAATCTAAACAAATGATGGAATCCATGCACTAGTGACTAGAGTGATTACCCTCCTGCAGGTCGCATTATACAGGACTACATGATAATATTGGGGAAATCTGCCTAGCTGGGAATTGTTCGTCTATCTCTAGTTGTACATAAAAGCTGCATTTGATAGATCTGAGCCCTCGAGATTCGAGACTGTAGATTGTTGCACGGCATTACCCTTCCACCCAGACACTACTGGGGAGTGCAAGCGACGCTGAAATATCTCATTTCATGAAGTTGTGGGTGCCTAGAGCTTTCGAAGTCGTACTGATATGGTCAATATGGCGATCAGATTAGGTTATAAAAGCCCAGGATGGAAGTGCTTATTTTTTTGCAACCAATAACCCGTGAACTTCTGTTTTCTTATATTCTGCCTTTCCTTTGGCCTCTCCCGAATATTTTTCCTTCTTCACAGTGGTCCAAGATGGCTGGAACTATACCTCCAACTCCGATCCAAGTGACTGCAGTCCATCCCGTCTATTGTGCAGATAAGACAGCGATAGATGCAATCGAATCCCCATTCAGACTAGGCCCGTTCGATTTACAGGGCTATGGGTCCGTACCACTTGATATTCTGAACGTCTATAAGAAACCAGAGTCGAGTCTCGAAAGACGACTTCATTCCAATCGAACGCCTACACCAGGCTCAATCACGGCTCTTGGACTCTTACCCCCACATGACTGGCTGCTTCAAGCGCAACTAACAGAATGGGGCTAAGGAGGTTACCAACCTTGGGGCAGGAGCTGAACTGGTAGAATCTCGCTGCAGCCTGCGACTCGAGGACACTGCCTCTCAGGATCGTAAGTCCGGCCGGGTCTTGATGAATAATCTACCAGACAAAGGGGTGTGCACTCGCGCCGCCCTACGACCATGATCTCGATCACCTGGGACAGAATCGCATCTTTGCGGTTCAGCATACCAAGTTTGATTGCGGTGGTGTGGTGCTGGATTTTCGGCTTCACCACGCCGTGTGACTCAAGCGGCTGCCTTCAGGCCATTCATGATATCGCAGAGCTCCATCGTGGTCTGTCTTCTTCACGGCCTATACTGGCTTGCCCTCCTATGATTAATTCCTATCTTCGAGACATCAATCTTTGAACGCCAGAAGAATACCGAAAGGCCATTAAATACAAGCCGGCTGATTCTTATTACAGAGATGCTGAGGAAGCCAAGCACAGAAGCTTGAGTCATATGGTGAATTCTCAAGGCAATCTTCACTAAATACACGAACTTTTCGTTTCCCGGGCACCAGTCTTATGGAGCTCAGAAAGTTGGCAACGAATCCCAGCGGCGAGGGCTGGGTGTCTACTTTTGAAGCCCTGGCTGCGCATTTGCCCCAACAGATCTATCGCTCGCGATTGCAGATGGTCATGTCCGAGGACGGAACTTCAGCCCATGAAGCGGCTGCCAAAGTTTCTCGTCATATCCTGACTGCATTCAATTTGCGCGGACCGGAACAGCTCAACATGCCTCCTAGATACTTTCCCAATGCCGCCTACCCTCTTATCGGAGTTCCCTCGCACGAGCAGCTCACCGGAAGTCCTCTCTGGGAGCTGGCAAAGCTCTCAGACATACTGATCCGAGAAGCCGATATAGAAGCAATAGAGCAAACTGGAAGATGGATTGTTCTCCAACCGGACAGAGACCGGGCTGTGTTCAATTTTACCACAGGTATAGGTAGTGTCGCTGTTTCCCAGTGGTCCAGATATGGAATGTATATGGGCGTCGATTTTGACGTTGACGAGACGGGGGAGCCTATTACACCGGTCCTTGTGAGCCCACCTATCAATTCTGTCTGGAGAACAGATGGCCTTGCTATCGTTATAGGGACTGAGGAAGAGCTCTATCCTGCAGCAGTGAAGCAATACAGTAGCGGCACAGCTCAACCGGCCCCTGAGACTATTCGCGTTGGATGTGATACTGACGCTCCCTGAATGACAATGGCAAATCCTTGAAAGGGATGAAGAATTTGTGAGATACTGGTACTGATACCGTTGATAATTGTTGATGCCCTTTCTATAAAAAGAACAAGCGATGATATTGGTTGGTCATAGGTGTGTTTACTCGGCCTTCTATTTTGTTTACCTTGTGTGTGGTACTTATTTCGATAATAGACGGAGCTTAATACCAGGACGGAAATAAAAATGGAAGTTGCTTTGTTATTGAGAAATATTGCCTAACAATCTGCTGCTTCAAGTTTGCTGTATGAAATCTTGCGTCGAACATCTTAGTAGCGGAAGTTGAACTGAATAGATTCAGGTATTGCAAGTACAACTGCCACTCAGCATCATCCTAGACCATTGGCTCCTCCTTATTCCTTTTGTCATCACTTCGGATCTGCTGCTCGACTATCATCAAATTCATACCGGCAACCGGATATGATTCTTCCATACCCATCATCGTAAACCAATTATCCATCTTCAGTTGCCCAAATGTCAACAACAACATCGCCACGGTCTTCCATCCGCGAATCCGACTCTGGGGCAGATACAACCGCAGGAACATCGTGGGCCAGCTGCACCGATAAAACTCCTCGTGTAGCTTACTCTCCACATACGCAGGGCGAAAACTCCAAATCTTCGTCTCGAGGCGCAGCCCGTGTCCGCGGACACTGCAAGCTTCGGGCCGTATCTCCAGTGAAACTTGAAGGGAGTTATCCGGGAGTCCGCTGATATTGACCAAGCGTGAGTTTCGGGGATTGAGGTGTACGGCGTATTGGGTTGCTGTTGATATGATTTTGGGGTCGCCTATGGTCTCGCGAAGGGTCAGCTCGTGATGGACTATATCGCAATCGATGTCGAATTCGGCACCTGGCTGGTGCAGGTGGCGGATTTGGTCTGGTTCGGTGCCATGAAGGACTGCTTGGATTCGCTCTATCTCTAGTTTGGGCTTCGGATGGCAGGAGCATGTTGGATTATTGCTGGTGAGTTAAAGTGAGCTAGTATTTTCAACGGTGTAAGCTTTTTAGGGCTAGATAGCCACTTACCACCATTGCATATTGGTATGAAATCTAGGAAATCGCAATTCCTATTCCCGGTCTTCAGGAAAGTATGGTCTTCGGGTTTCATTGTATGGCTGGAAAGTGTAGAAGAATAATAATCAGAAATAGATTCACTTCCAAACACGTGGGTAACCCTCAACAGAGCCTACGATCATTCACTGCATTCTGGATTTAATTAAATTCATAGAGGCTATATGGGAGTATACTACCTTTCAGGATATTGAGCCTGCATTAGTGAATGAGATTGGGCTCTCCTTTGTGCTTGCATGCTGTCCCTTAGCCCATTGGAACCATTGTTCTTATGCCAGAGCAGATGCACACTTATTGTACTCATCAACATGGACTTCTTAAATATGTAGCAGCCAGCATATATAGAAGTGCTAATGAAAGGGATCTATGAGACGAACAACAGCTAATATCTGTCTGCTGCCACCTAGCCCTAGATTTCTGTGCTGTTTCAATTGGCGCTCAAGCTTGATACTAGCAATTTGCCTTTGCAGAAGACATCCTTTTTGACTCAGCATAAAGCAATATCCCTTGCAGCATCATAGTAGTGAAGCATCTGCATGCACAACCATGTTAATATAAGACTTCTGGTGAGCCAGAGCAAACGTGAAGTCGATATGCGCTTATGTAATCACACCACAGCTTTCCCGACTCGGCGATGAACTGAAAGCAAAAGCACCGCGAGACCTGCAAAAGAGAGCAAGCGTCATTGAAGGATACCCGGCACGGTTCGATATCTCGGCTACTCTTTTATTTCCCTGAATATTATATACATTTTTTCTCTACTCTCTAGCCCATCATGTCCAACGAAATGGAAGTTGACCCTCCGGTCTCGCAAGAGCGTTCCGGCTTCGAACCTCAAACGCAAGCAGGCGCCGTCGCGGTGCGCAGCATCGAGGGATGGATTGTGATGGCGTCCAATATCCACGAAGAGGCATCTGAGGAGGACGTGACAGATCTGTTTGCTGAGTACGGGGAGATCAAGAACTTCAGTTTGAACCTGGATCGTCGGACAGGTTATGTGAAGGTATGTTGTTTGTGTCTAGACGCTGTCCTTCTGAGGGGCTACTTGGCGTCACTGTTCTTCTCTCAATATATGCATTCATGCTGATTGTTGTACTTCTCCGAATCATAGGGATACGCGTTGATCGAATACTCCACCCTCCCCGAAGCTGAAGAAGCCGTCAAATCCCTGAACGGCTCCAAGCTGCTCGAGCAGTCTATCAATGTCGATTATGCCTTTGTCCGGCCGCCGCCATCTGGCAAAGGAAAGAACAATAACAGTGGTGGTGGGCCAAAGGGTGCTCGTGGCGGACGAGGCCGTAGCAAGAGTCCTCGCGACAGGAGTCGCAGCCCGGGAGCTGACAACGAGAGAGATTAAGAGGAAAATTGTTAATGAAATGGAGCGGGCGTTTCTGTCTGGGTTGGGGAATATGTATTCCTTGTTACTGAACGCGGCTCGGCCATACCACCCGCGACCTGTGCTGCTAAGTCGTTACTATACAGTCATTATGGCCTATTTGGCTATGATGATGAATACATCTCCGAGATGGAGGATGTGGTGCTGGCCGGCGTTATCTTTCTCTGCTAGAGTTCTTCGGGCATTGTCGTGCTCTGGCTCTGATTGTCTGCTGCAAAAGGCTGCAAGATATTCGCCGGCGTTGTGGTCTAACATCAACAAGGTATGCGACCTAGGCCTTTATCTTTCTGAGTATGATTTGTTGCTGACTATGAATTCAGAAATTGACGATCTATTTCTGCATTTCAATATAGATATCCCCAAACCGTGTTTTAGAATAATGGTCTTGCGTAACTGTCCTGGGTCCAACGGGTCTCCTAACGATATTCCTTGACTGCGGTACGTCAATATGACTTTTGGATATAGTAAGGAAACAATTAGCTGTCAATTGCGTATATTCGTGGAATATTATACCTCGTCGCATTCTGTGCCTGATTGATGTAGTGCATCCATGGAGGGTCTAGGACCTGCTGTAAGACTCAAACAATCATGAAAATATACGAGAGACAGCATACTCTTGTACTCTAGAAGCAAGCAATCAACCTGTACACTCATCTATACTAATACTGTTACTTTCCCTACTATGTGCAGAGGACCAAGAATGGACGCTGGCAGATGCAGATCCACGGTTGCTTCTCCGCATATTATTCCGCGTTATTCAAACCTCGCCTCTCCGAGCCTCCTTCCATCAATGCTCGTGGCTTACGCTTATACCTCGTCTCTCTTTGCTACATGATTCTCCGTTGAGAATTGTACCATTTCTTTCTATTCCTATTTCTATATGCCCTGAGAAACACTGGTTGGCCGCTACGGTCCGAGTCTCGCCAGACTAGGACCGAGACCCTTCGCCATCGAACAAAACAGATCGAATATACCTATCGCTTCCGAGAACCCTTGACAATGAAATTATATATCTCGTCCATTTTATCCTTATACCTTGCCTTACTTCGACCAGGCACAGTCAATGCGCAGGCATATAAACCCCAGCACCTGTTTGCGCTAGCAGGCAAACGCCTGTGGGGAGATGCACAGCAGGCAGGCCTATCTGGCACTGCACCTGCGCGAAAGGAAAATACATCGCCTGCATTGTCGACGAATAGCTCGCTTGTCAGCGACACATTGAAGGACCTGGTTGCCGCGCTGGACGTGATGCAGGACAGTTACTTTGAACTGTGGTTGGGCAACTGGCCGACCTGTAACGACTGGACTGCCGCGGTTATGGGGACGCAGGTTTCTGCTACGCTTTCTTCGCTGACATCTTCGAGGGACGACGCTTTAATATTGTCACTTGCGAGTACTGGATATACTGGCGAGGGTTGCGATAGCGGCAGCGAGGGCGGCTGTGCGCACGGGGCAGGGCGAGCGCAGAAGACGCCCTTGGCCCTTGAAAACCTGGTCAACCGCTTCTTCGCACAAACTTCGGCGTTCTACTTTGGCGAAAATGCGTTTGCGATAAGGAACGAGGCCTACGATGATATGCTGTGGGTGGTATTAGGGTGGTTGGAGAACATCAAGTTCCAGGTGTTACATTCCGATCTACGCTACAATTCGTCTCAATCCGAAGGAAACGCGACGGCTCGCCCCTGGCATGGGACTCAGTTTAGGGTTCCTGCTGCTCATCGAGCGCGGTTGTTCTATGAACTGGCGTCTGGTGGGTGGGACATTTCGCTTTGCAATGGTGGGATGATTTGGAACCCGTCCTTATCGCCATATAAGAACGCCATCACGAACGAACTCTACATCTCTGCCAGTGTTGGGATGTATCTGTATTTCCCGGGAGATGTGATTGACTCGCCGTTCGTCGCTGGGTCAGCCAGTGCGTCGACTGGGCATACACATGATCCCGTTCATTTGCACGCGGCCATTGAGGGATATGGTTGGCTCAAGAATTCGAGAATGACCGTCCAAAACGGGCTGTACGGTGACGGATTTCATGTCAATGGTTGGGAGAGCACACAGCATCCGGGCACGCGTCGGTGCGATGTACTGAATACCATGGTCTACACGTACAACCAAGGAGTGATCCTCAGCGGGCTGCGGGGCCTCTGGCTGGCCACGGGATCGAAGGAGTATCTGCGTGATGGTCACGATCTGGTGCAGAAGGTGATCCGGGCCACGGGATGGCCTGATAAATCCAGCAATGCATGGGCTGGTCTTGGTCGCGGTGGCGTCCTGGAAGAAGCTTGCGACGCACCTGGGGACTGCTCGCAAGACGGACAGACGTTCAAGGGTATCTTCTTCCACCACTTTACCGAGTTCTGCCGGCCGCAGCGGCCGCAGGAGGAACGGTTCCTCGCGCAAGCACGACGGCAGGCGGGGGCCGACCACAAGGCAAACGACTGGGCGGACATGTATAGACAGCATCAGGATCGCTGTCGCGAGTACCTACCCTGGGTCGAACACAACGCGCAGGCCGCGCTGGAGACCCGGAACGAACACGGACAGTTTGGAATGTGGTGGGGGCAGACATATGGTGTGCAGAGTGCGGCGGTGAACAAAACTATCAGCAGTACTCTTGCCAGCCGTACCCTGCCTCGTGGGGCGATTGATTACCGGAATTACGGCCGACGGGGCGCCGGAAGTGAAGATCTGATTGGGGTCCTGCACAATGGCAATGCCACCGATGCCGTGGAAGATGCAAGAACTCGGGCCCTTGACCGGGATCACCGTGGTAGTGACGGCAGCCAGTCGACGAGGAGCGTGAGCGCGAGACCGCCGCCGCCGCCGCCGGATTACAACAACCGGGGTCGTGGTCGGACAGTTGAGACGCAGGCCGGAGGGGTTGCAGTGCTGCGGGCGTTGTATGAATGGCGACAGATGTCCTGAAAGTATATTCTTATTTACTCTTATTATTATTGAGGGGACTGCTTTCTTCTGCTCCGGAGTACTATTCCGTACTGGTGGTGGAGTTTGGGCTGGCTATCTTTAGTTACTAGGTATTATTGAATGTGTCAACCGTCGGTGTGTACAGAGTATTTTAGTATTCTTCGTCTTCTAATCAGGAGTCTTATGATGCTTGATTCTAGAAAGCAGACTCTGCATTCCTAACAGTAGTACGGAGTATTGGTTTGCTGCTATATCGGTGGCTTTTCCCTGCTGCCAGCTGTGTGGAATGCATAGACAGACGTACAGACAAGCATTCCTGGTAATATAAGAGAAAAGACGTCCCAATAACTGATCTATCTATTTCTCTAGTCCTAATAAAATCCATCCTAGTGTTCTAATCCTAATAACCCTTATAATAATAATTGCTGTCTCTATAGTTCAAAGTTCCCTGGTCTTTGCTTATTCACCCCCCATTCTCTCTCTCTTTTCTTCTTCCTTTCCCTCTCTTTCTCCTTCCCACTATCTGTGCTTCTTCTCTTTCCAACCGCTTGCTAGATCCAGGTCAGCTAACGACCTTCTTCTTGTTTGTTTTTGAATTTCCACTTTGACCCGTCTCCCTCGCTTCCAGAACGGTCGTGGTTCTACTGCAATCCTGCAAACAGCACCACTGTGGCTGCCTTTCTGTCGTTGCAACCGAAATCATCGTTTTCGCATCGCGTTCTATAATTATTCGAAAGAAGAAAAAAGTTTTCTGATACTACCGCTGAACCTGTCGCTGATCTAATAATTTCGTGGTTGCTCTCGTTCGCTTCACTTTCTTCGTGCACCTTTGGCCTTCCATCAACCCGGGCAGCTTCTTCGACCTCTCGCTGAACAACATATTTTCTCGTTTGCTAGCAACTCGAGAAACCATCGTTTCCGGAATCGCGCGTTGAACGTGTACAACACAAGGATAGATATACTGCTATCTTGGTTGTTTGGTTCCCCCGGGTTCTCATTCTCCCCCTGAACAACCCGATTTAACCGCCACAACATTTTCAAGCCTCCCGCCGCACACGGCTGCCACAATCCGGTCTATTTTCTTCCGTTGGAAAAGACAAGGAACCAAACAACGACGACAACAAATGGCCACCACCACTACTACTACCGACTCCCAGGGTTCTTCCGCCCCTGTGCCCCCCATGCCGCAACCGAACGATCCCAACCGCACGCACATGTCCGTATCTTCCTCGTCATCTGTTTCCGATGCCGAAAATGAGCGTCGGGGTCGGTCTGAACGTCCCCGCATGGCCAGTCGGAAGCCTAGTGCCTCCATACTCGTGCCGCGTGACCATCCAGAAATCGAGATTGAGGAGGAGGAATTCCCGCCCGACGATGCTCGTGCTATGAGTCCACGTCGGAACTCGGCTGATTTGGAGCGACTGGGCAAAGAGGCTCGTCAGACCCTGCAAGAGTGAGTTGGTAATATAGTCTTTTGAGTGTATGCAAGGTGCTAATCGTTCCCCGTCTGAACAGGCAAGCCAAATCACTGCAGTCTTCGTTGCAGGCTCTGGCGGAACGCATCGACGCAGTGAAAACGGACCACGACAAATTGGAAAACGAGAACAAATTCCTCCAAGACTACATTGGTGGCTTGACCCGCAACATGACCAAGAGTGACACCCCAAGGGGCAGCACCAAGGCGCGCAAGTCGCAGAAGTAGGCGGACAGTCTTTTCTGCCCTGGTCATCTCTATGCCCTGATGAACAACAAGTGGTTCGAAATGGACCCGTTTGCCCATTCTACTACATGAGCTGGTTTCTTTTACAACTTTCTTTTACAGCACGTCCATCTTTTTTTTTTACGACGTTACAGATAACGATGATATTGATCTACGAGTGACGACCATATCATACAGTATATGATTTCACGGTCGCCTGGAAGTTGTTGTCTTTCTACGTCTTTTTACGTCTCTCTTTCTCTTTTCGCCCCGTCCCTCAGTCGAGACTTTTTTTTTCTTTCTTTTCTTCTATGCGTGATCTTTCGATTAGCAAGTTTTGCGTTTCTATCTTCATATTTTGGCCAAGTGCATTTTTCGATTTTTCCCGTCAGCAAGCAATCACATCATCCACATACAAACACACATGCTAGCGCACATTTCGACAATACCCTCTACACCTCAAGTCCAAGATTTCCTTGTCTTTCTTTTCTTCCTTTCGTCTGTCTTCTTCTCCGGTGGTTCTCTGTCTATAAATTTCTATATTGTTGTCGCATAGCAGCGCTCGGCGTTTGTTTATCTGGACTACACAGATTCAGGGGTATTTTACTTGTACATCGGTAATAATATCTTTGGCTCTGTGCTCTTTGATTCCCGTCACATGGACAACTAAGCTGCTCTCCCACATAATTACTACTTCTACTACAACTAATACTACTACTACTATTATTATATTACCGCATCTCGCTCACGACTCACGACGGCACGGCTCGGATTCATTCCTAGACATTGACTGGGCGCTACTTTCTAGCGTTTAACTTGCATAACACTTAATGAACTTCTGACATCAACCTTCAGCGAAATCCCCAATTCAGTTTATTAAGAATGCCCAAATAAATGCATATATTTTGATTAAGTTCAATTTCAATGTGATTTTCTTGTGATAATTGGTGTGATGGTGATAACATCACCAAGGGAATGCAAGAGTGGAGGAGCATTGATTGAAGAAAATATTACTGTACTTTTGAGACTCAACTTGTTGTTTCTCTACAGGTAAACTGCAGTTCAACAGGAACATAAACTCGAGGTATTGTTTGGGCTTCTGAACTAGGAAAGGCTTATTCACAATGCTGAGCATGTTTATTTACAAATCTGCCACCATTTGGGATATCCCCTTCAATTTTGCAACTCCGGCTTTTACTGCAGACTTAGTTCTCTTATCTTTTGTCTCCCGTGCACCACAACACATCTCATTAATAGTGCAACAGAATGTTGCTTTCTCAAAAAATAACCCCGGGCCATCAACCCGCTGACTCCTGACTGCTGCGACAAAGACAAGGTAATCCACTGTTGTCCCATTGTCAATCACCTTGTCTAGGATGTCCAATGGCCGTGAGTACTTTCATGCTGGGTAGAGTGCGCCACAATCTCTCCAGGAACCCTGTTGAGGGTCAGTCCTATTATCCAGCAGATAGTGGATCAGTGGGAGGGTCGTATTGCTAGGAGGATAAGCATATATCCGTCCCTCCTGACAGGCATCAGTCAAGAAAGTACACATGTGGTTGTATCCCAACTTGATGATGGCTGGTTGGTGCTTGTAGATAAGCTCCGTGATCTCCAGGTTGGGATGGTCAACAATAAACTGAATAACCAATGGAGAGCAAAGATTATATCCTGGGTGCATGGAAAGCAGATATTGCCTGGGTGTGCTCCCAAATTGCTCTGGGATTACTCTAGGATTGCTCTGGCACCGCTCCCTGATTGCTCCAGACACACACTGCCCTGCTCCGGATACGCTCCGGGCTGCTCAGGGAGTCTAAGGCGGTGCGAAGTCGGGCCGAAAATGGAAAGGGAAGAAGGTCTTGAGGCTTCCGCAGAAATGTAGCACATAAGTATAACTACAACAAATATACTTTACTTCTTCATTCCTTCGGTTTGTGGTAACCCACTCATTGCTCAAGAATATCACTCTACTCTAGTATAGCTGTCATTTTGAAATCAGATGATTACGCTTTGGTGAGGACTCCATTCCTCTACTCCGTACACCGTACTCCGCACAGTACTACATACCACCTCCTCTATGAAGGATGGATCCGAATTATGAATATTTTATAGCCACTGCTACCTGGGCTTCTAAAACGGAGCTAAGCCAATCCGCCACGGGACACAAAAAGCAAAGACGAGGCCAAGAAGAGCCATAAGGGGGGAGAGGGAAAGGAAGGAAGGGACTTTGGCTTGAACTTGCAGTTAAAAGGTGAGGATATAGTATAAAAA